>JABUQX010049611.1:2500-5000 GCA_015478945.1 Trachelipus rathkii | reverse complement strand
ATTCCTCCCTGTCGTCCACCTGGAGGCCGAGAGACCCCGACTCCTGCCATCTTTGCGGTATTTCTTTAGTTAAAGTAATACCAAAGTGTAAAGGGAAGTAAAATTATTCTTTTTTTTAACTAAAGGTATACCATAGGGTAAATCGCAAAGATGGCAGGTGTCGGGGTCTCTCGGCATCCCGGTGGACGACAGAGGGGACTTCGTCCACCTCTCTGTCCCCCGTCGGCTCGAGCCCCCTAAATGGGAAATTTTTTTTTTTAATATTTCCGACGAATAAAAAAAAAAAAAAATTAAAACCCCTCCTTAAAATTTTCCGCTGATTCCAAATATATAATTTGTTTTACTGTAGGTGCTGCCGTTCTAGAGTTAAATGATGTCAGCTTTAAACACTCTTACCAGACTTCGATAAAGAGGAAAAATGCCTACGCGGCATTATCAACACTCACATTAAATCTACAAGCAACTCAAAAATCACAGTTAAACTATACCATAAAACCGAAAACTTCTTCCCTGCTTCTCTACTAAGGAATCCTTTTCATTAATCACATGTCGTTACAATTCGCATTCCCGAGTCTGACTGTACGTCGACGTATATTGGTTGCACAACTAATAGATTAACAGATAGGGCATACCAACACCGCTTTAAATCCAATAAAATATATGAACATTTGTTCACTAAACACAAGACAACTGTACCTGATATTTCAAAGTCATTTAAAATTTTACACTCCTCATGTGAAGCGCAAAAACTAAAAATAGCTAAAGCTTACTGCATAAAACATCTTAACCAGAAATAGACATAAAGTTTAAAGTAATGTCCTTAGAATTAAATATTATGAGATGCTACCTAAAATTTAATAATTTATAATCTCAAATCTTGTGTTAAATAATTCTTTCAATTGTTAGAATCGAAACTCTGAAGATGTCCGACTTTTACGGACGAAACAGGTGAGGAACTAATAAATATAAATATGCCTCATACTTTCTTTGTAAATTATTTTCTAGATTAGTTTTAAGAAAATTAAATGAAAATTGGAAGAAAACATTTCGTGAATTGGAAGCTAAAAGTAAAACTTAGATTAAAACAAAAGCTGATATAGAATTTCTAAGTTATGGTAAAGATAATCAGCTTCTTCCAAACTTTCTAAAGATAAGGCTGCATAATAGGAGTTTACAAGACAATAAAATTACAAAAAACTTTCAACTAAAACTCCTTGATAATGAAATACTCCAGCAAAAGGTAAAAAGTAGCAAGCTTCAAAAAGAAACAGGACAAACCCTATTAATTTTTAGGAGATCATTGAATAATTTTTACTTTTATTCTTCAATCATCTTTCTTTACCGTGAACTTCACGAATTAAATAATGATATCAAATTTAGACACATCTCCAAATTACAGCGCTTATACAATAGCGAATTCATACTTAAAGAAGATAAATCTTTCATTTATAACTTATCCGATTACGAACTCAATCATAATGAAAATAACTTGCTCAACAAAGGCCTAAACTTTGGTTTAAAAACTAACTGTAACAAAATTGACAAATATATTGAAGTGGAGAAACTTTACAATGATATTTTACACAAAAAACAGGAACTTAAAACTATCTCTGTGAACAATGAAGACCATCTTAAAACTAAACTGAAAACTTTTTCCTTTTCGTTTCTTAAAGACAAAAATTACAAAAATCTTTCTAATGAAGACCATGAGGCTATATCAACCCTCAAACAGAATCCAAGCATAGTAATCAAAAGACCAGACAAAGGAGGAGGAGTAGTAATTATGAATAAAACCAGTTATGATCTAAAACTTAAAAACATCTTGAATGACGCAAACAAATTTACCTTAGCTCCACCAAACATTAATAATATCACTAAAAATAAAATAAATAAAATAGCACATGAAATTAAGAACAAAAATATCTCTAACAAAATTAAAAGAACTGGTCATTACAATGAAGGATATATCTACGGACTACCCAAAATACATAAAGGTGAAAAAGACCCATCTATGTGTGGTACTGTCACTCATGACATTGCTCAATACCTCAATACCATAATACGTCCTTACTTAGATAACACGTTTATTGTCAAATCTAATAATGAAACCTTATGTAAACTATCTCACTTAAAACTTAGCAACTCAGAAACGCTTGCTTCTCTGGATGTTGAATCATTATTTACGAATGTCCCCGTTGTAGAAATTAAACATGTTTACCATTCCAATAATCCACCTCCTCATGACATATCCGAAAACCACATGAGGAACCTACTATTAATATGCTGTACTGAAACCCCTTTCAAATTTCAAGATAGTTTCTACCTGCAAAAGGATGGTGTTGCCATGGGTTCACCTCTGGGCCCTACATTCGCTGACTTTTACATGGCGGAGCTAGAAAATGGAATTTTGAAGGAAAACAATACATTCAACCCAGTCTTTTATGTAAGATATGTTGACGACACCCTTACTATCTTTAGGAACCATACAGACATTAATATA
>JABUQX010049610.1:0-11311 GCA_015478945.1 Trachelipus rathkii | reverse complement strand
ATTCATCTCCCTTTCCAACTAGGACCAAACCATTTCAACACTACTTCAATTATTCTCTCCATTTCCCTTTCTTCACACCACACATCTCTCTAATACGTTTCATTCCTCATTTTATTAATTCTTTCACACCTTATACTTACTAAGATTGTCATCTGAACACATTGAACTTTAGATCTATAACTTCTTTATTCCAGACCCATAGTCTCACTACCATACATAACACAGGTAAACAAACATACCCGTCTATGAGGCTCTAAGCCACTCAAGACTTGAGCTCCCTTTACATTCACAACAGATTTCAATTGCACCAGCAACCTTCCTGCCATTCACAACTTTCCTACTACAACTCTGCATCATCCCGTTCCTCTCTCATCCAACACATACCCTAAATATTTAAACTCAACACTTCCTCCAGCTGAACTCACAATCTAAATCAACGTTCACTGAGGACTGTTCCTCACTCAAACCAAAACCTTACTTAATCTACGTTTACTTTTAAAACCCTCCTTGTTACATACCCTGCCAAATCTCCTTTACCAACCTCTCAAACTCTCTTCTGATTCGCCACACAGAACCAAATCAATCGCATATTAATAGGTAGGGCACCCCACTCATCTCCATTCTCCATCCATTCTAACACATTCCCCTGCCATACCACTAATTCCTTCATTAACCCATCCATATACACATTGAATACCAAGGGACATAACACAAACCTGTCTCACTCCTCTATTAATCCTAAACCATCACCATTGACACCATTATATTCTTACACACGCCTTCACTATCGTCATACATACTTTTGATTACATACAGAAGCCTACCACCCAACCCATATTCACATATCATACCTGCCTAATGCTTCCCTATTGAACTGTATCAACTACGCGTGTTGAAGTTCGCATAAAACCCAATTATAATTCTATTCTTTCTTCTCCCTCATTTTCCAATCACTTTGTTTCAATGTAAAATGATCCCACATCCAATCCTACCACCTCCTAAACCTGCACATTGTCTCACCAAATCAGTCCCTCAGTCACATCGGACGCACTCTTTCGGACCAAAAATACAGCAATACCTCCCTAACAACACCTCATAAACTTATTCCCCTATAATTATCTACGTTCCCCTTTTTACTCCACTTATACCTTAAAGGGATCACTATTACGCTCTCCTCCAACTTGGAACATCAACCTCCATAATAGCTTTATTACACAACCTTCCAAATCCAATCAATAAATCACCATCTCGCCCCGCTCTTGATCATTTCACTAGTAATTTTATCTTATACCTGCAGATTTAACCATTCTTCAACTTTCTCACTCTAGACCATTTCCCTCCTCTCTACTAATAACCTCATCCCCAAAATACCTTTCCCTTCTTGCACCACTCAAAACCATCACACATTCATAACAACCACATACATTTACTTGTTAATATTGAGTAGAAGATCTAATCGAAGTGTCTTTCCACATCCCCTCACATCCATTTTCATCAGTTACAAATGACACCATTGCCCTATTCTTATGTCTAAGCAGATTTCCCCTATATTCTCATTCTTACTTTTCGCACTCTTTTCCAGAAGAGCTTCCTATCCCTTGTGGTCCTCATTCATACCCTCGCTTCCAAACTTGATTCACTTACCCTTGTTTTCCTAACGTATGCAACCTTTTGCTATTTCTATTGTTTCCTCCTTATATAATTCCAAAGCATCATTTCTTTGAAACTTCATCATTTGCTTATTCAGTACATTCAACCACGCTTTCTTTTTTACTCTTAACCCGCTTTCATCACTCTTCATTCCACCTCGCTGTGTTGAACTTTCTTACTCCCTACTTTAGCACATCACACACTTCCTTTGCACTTACTAACCATTGACTTCCATTCATTTGCCAATTTGCTTCAGGCTATCACTCTTTCACAATTCATCGGCTTACCTCTTATGTGTCTTGTTCACTTACTTCTCACCTCTTAATGTTAGCCCTACTTCCTTTCGTTTCTCCTTCCTCTCCATCCAACCCCCACTAACTTAATATTTACATAGAACAATATAATGATCCATAAATCCCATTCCCTAACAATGAAAAACGGGATTTTTCACAATACTTCATCTCCTTCATTCACAACACTAAATCAATCATACTTCTCACTTCAATATCACCTCTCTACCTACACCAACTCTGTATACTTATGGATACTCTCATGGGTTTAAAGAAAGTAATCTTACTTACACAACAATACTTCTCTCACAGAAACATCCAATCTCCTTCCCTACCATTCTAATTTTCTTCCGCCCACCCCAAAACCACCTGTAATATACCATCCCTTTTTTGATCACCTATCCACACCATTCACGCGTCCCCCAACAAACTATTCAATTGAAAGCTCCTTCTCACCCCTGCAGAGCATCATTCAGATTATCAGAAAAAATCGATACTCTCTTCAACGTTTCCCTCAGATGGACCAATACGTCACAACCACACATTACCTTGACCTTTTCAAACATTATAATTAGCCATTAGAATTCTAGGGACTCACACAATCAAAAATTCACCATAGCTTTGTACCACAGGTCAACTCATCAAAATTGCAAACTTCCTTCTCTCTCCCTCCCTCATTCATTTCCACACCAGCAACACACACATTTCACACCCCACCACTTATTTTCACCGTTTCCTTTCATCTTTGTTTCAGCTACAGCAAGCAAATCAAATTTCCCTTCCTAAATACAATCCATCACTACTCTCCTCTTCTCCTCACTATTATTTTCTGACATTCACATGTACCCATTACGATTCATACAAAAGGTTCGACCGGAAGAGATTAGAAAGGCCAGTTCGGCGATCACGGCCTCATCCGAGGCGTGCACATCAGCATTCCTAGCAAAGAAATAGGGGTAGTATACTATATTATATATTATATAATAATATATAGATTTATATATATATAACTATATATATATATATAATATATATAAATATATATATAGTATATATATATATATATATATATATATACGGTATAAATATATATATATCTATATAAATAATATATATTATATATATATATATATACTATATATATAATATATATATATTATATATATATATATATATATACTATATATACTATATAATATATATATATATATATTATCATATTAGTCCGCATGCAATGCTTAGACAGCAAGCTGTAAACTAGCAGCAATATCAGCAAGACTAAAGATATGAAAAGACTTGAAAAAAAAGAAATGAAAAAAATATATAAAGACCCAAGAAATTCATATTAAGTAGAGTGAAATCAAGAACAATTGACAAACATAATTTACAGAAAGTAAGATGTGAAAGGTTCTGGAAGGCTATCTATGAAAAAATAGTATATGACATAATTATCAAGCTGAATTGATTAGAGAACCTGAAAAACCACGCAGAAAATGACAAATATCATAACAATGTGTTTTGCCCACGCGTTACAACTATAAAAAATTAGATTCACCAATCAGACCTATGCGTCGTTGTCATTAAAATGCATAAATAACGGAAAGTTCTATGAACCAGGCACGAATACAACAAATATAGGGTTTAACAAAAATTCTGTACTGTCACACAGGAGCCCACCCTATATTGACAGTTTTATAGAATAATTGGAGGGACCAAGAGAGATCCAGAAAGGTTACAGTGAAGAAACAACCTAAGTACCAAATTGACGAAGACAAATGAACCCTGTCATGTAGTAGCCCGGTAATCTTCCTTCGACAATGCATTAAACACTAATGGATAAGGCAAGGAGTGCAAACACCGTAACAAGCAATAAGATATATGCAACTGAACTGGGCGAAGAAGGCCTCAGTTAGGTCGGTCAGTGAGAGGTAAACACAAGGTAAACAGTTAACAATAAAAAAAGATGGTGAGGACCAGCAAGAATAATTGCCCTCACCACCTGGCTAGAGATACAACAATATTTTTATTCTTATACATTAGCATTTTTTTTCTTTTAATATTTTATTTTCATTTTCTTTTATTAGTAACTTTATTTCTGGTAGGAATTTGATGAAAGCAACACCATAAGAAAAAACCTCGCCCAATCATTTCAAATCCTTGTATAATTTGCAAAGAGTTCAGCATTGAAAAATTTATCCTGATTTTCCATACTTTCGACAAAAAAATACATTAGGAAAATGAAAAAACGTATTACATTTGGATCATGATGAATCCTACACCAAAAGACAAATCTGGACCACGCTCTTGTAAATCTGCTCAAAAACTTAAAATAAAACCGAGAAAAATTATCCTTACATCAATCATAACACTATAAATAATTTTTTTGGCAACACTAATCGTGGCAATAGCATAAATAATGATGAGGATTTCATAAACAGTCAATTAAAACAAAAAGAAAGTAATTGAAACTAAATTCAAAAGGTTAACTATGCATGCACGGTTTGAGAAATCCTCCCACGATATGTTATAGTACCAGCACTGCAATCCCCTGCGAAACAACCACCACCAACGGGATATATCTTTAATTAAACCCAAGGAATTACAAAAACTAAACCAAGATAACCGATCTTGGTCTTAGGCACGAATCTAAACTAAAAGCTCTCCAAACAAGAAGAAACTAAAGCAAGTTAAGAGTAGATAAAAAAAGATTCTACTATGCTATAGAAATGAAAAGTCGGACTAGGCAAAGCGACGCACATTGTACAAATGAAATGAAGCGAAAAGATAGTGATATTAATAATTTTTCCTCCATCCTTTAAAGGGACTTAAGAAGTACAACCGTCCTCAACCTTGAGTCAAAGACTAGCACATGGCACACTGATATTTCCTACTCTAATATATTACCAACACCAACGTAATGAATATCCTCAGGTTACGTTCCTTTACCACTCAAAACACTAGTTCAATGCTGCTTACTACTAATCGAGCGAAGTCTTCCTCACGTGGCAGAGATCAGGACAGATTTACCAAATTCCCCCAAGACGCCCAAAAACACTGGTACACTATCACTTCTAATTTGATTTTGTTTTACATTCCAAACAGCGAAGATGTCAACTTGTAAGCTTACTTACCCATCGTGACTCGATGAAGTATCCAATCACTCATTTCTCATGATTTTTCATAACTCTTGTTTTAATCTTTTTGATTGCTTTTTGATGACGATTGCGGTTCGTTTCTTAAAGGGCTTTTTATTCCTGAGTTTGTAATACCTTTCTCTCCATGGTCAAACATCCTAAATGTGAGGTCTACAAATAAAAAGCGAGAAATTGAGGTTCTTTCGTGAGGGAATCTGAGATAGTTTGAGAGATTTTGCAGGGTGTGACAGGGTGGGTACAAGGAGGGTGTTTGAAAGTAAATGCTAAATTGAGTAAGGTGTGTAGTAGTGAAAGTGATATAAGTCTGTGAGAGTCCTGTCTGACAATTAGCTGTCCGCCCAGTTGGAACCAGTATTTGAGTTAAAAGATCTCTTAGACTATATGTTGGATGAGAAAGAGAAGATGGGATGCATGCAGTGTGTACGGAAAGTTAGCGCGCAATAGAATAAGCGGTGGCTGGTGCATTAGCATCCTTGGTGCACATACATAGGGACTACAGTCTTGAGTGAGCTAGGGTTTTAATAAGGTATGTTCGTCTCACTGGTGTTAAATGTATAGACCAACTATGGATCGTGGAATAAGACAGTATGAACTCTTGATGATAATCTGTTCGATGGACAATCATTAGGGGTCTAGTTTAGGTATTGAGAGATTTTATAAAAATGACGAAATAATGGGGGGTAGTAATTGTCGTCTAGTGTCGAAGAAAGTCCGTAAGTGAGACGAATAAAACGAGTCTTACTTAAGATAGGTTTAGAACTTATGGACAGGGATTGAATGTAGTCGGATTGTTAAGCGAAATGCTATAGTGTGGATCGTGTCTGGAAAATTCAACCAGTTTGAAAATGCAAACGCAAAGAAGATGGATGAGACCGTAAAGGCAATGCGAATGTGGCTAGAGCGCAAGAAGAGAAAAGACTGCATAATAAGAGGGTGACATGGAGGCGATTTTGTGAGGGTGGGTATGTGGTGGAGCCTACTGGTTCAGGATGACCTACATTGATGTAATATTACCACATGAGAGTAATACTCCCTAGTCTCATGAGATTCCTAGGGTTTCTTAGTTCATTTCTATGTTAATGTGAAGAAGCTTCATCACCTAAGGTTATTGTTAGATGATTGCCTTTCAACTTACGTCATGTCTTCTACTAACTCTTTTGTTCCCGGTGTATGTTGCGCACCTACACCTTCACAATTGGGAGAAACATACGGTAATGATGATATGATAATGATAATATTAATCTTTCATGATAGCTTACATAACTTGCAAGGTTGTTCCTTTTCAAAGATCTCGTTGGAATGTAGAAACAGCTAGCAAAATGAATTCAGCAACAGGAATAGAAAGGACTTATGTCCTACTAAACTGGGAAAAGAAAGAACAAGATCACAAATTTTTAGATATATAAAACTAGATTCAAGAATTGTAATGTTGTTAGAAAGATTAAACAGACCGTACACTTCATGGCTTCGCAACTGATAGGCAATCTAACAGCAAAGGTAATTGAAATAATAAGAGGTTCTGAACTATGAGGAAGTACTGCATCTGTAGCAGATACAAAAATAAGGATTAACCGAACATAAAACTTAGTCACAAGCTGCGGTGTTTCAGCATTTACTTTCATCAGCAATCTCTGGACTTACATCTCACTGCTGAGCTTCTGTTTAATCCAATTAGTGACGAAACAGAAGGAGTCTTATAGGTAAAGGCATGATATGGGCTTCAGACTCCAAGAAATCGACTCTTGTAACTTGGGAGATAAGCCACCTGCAATTTGATTCAAGACTATTCCGGTAAAGAAGGAAGTTATAGTCTTGATGATATATTTTATAAAAGAATAGTTCTAATTCAAAACAAACACAAATAAAACAACACCTTATAATTATTGTACATCTTCAACACAGATCTAGAAAGATTTTGAGCAGTATTGTCAGTCTATAAATAATTCTGCCTCAAATTAATGCTTCATCTTTCTATTATCAAGTTCATAAGAGATAATTTTAAAGGCAAAAAGATCATAAAGAGATAATTTTGTTAAAATTAGGTTTTAAGCGCTAGTGATATTTAATTTATTTGTGATAGATCGAATGGGATATGTTTCAGCTCTCTTTGAAGATTTTTTAGGTCTCATAAGATATAAATCCGATAATTTATTATGGTGTAAGTGAGGGAAAGATTACTTTCATTTTTTATTTTTATGATTTATGTTTGTAATTATCCATATTCATATCTAATAAAAATTGTCGAATGTCATAATTCTTTTTAAGACAACTATCCTCAATGCGACAAAACAGCTTGTCCCTGTCTTAATAAAAACAATTAAAATGTTTATACAAATTGATAGAATTGAAAGAAATATTTTATTTCAATAATTCAAAAAAAAAAAAAAAAAAATAGCCTATACATAAGTGTAGGACTACAAGAGGATGTGAAATGAGCATTCATTTTCTTTCAGATTTTCCTTTTTGTACACATAGATACAATAATACAAAAGGCCGGTGGTGTTTGCTTGCCAACCGCATGTGCGGTGCTGTGCGGTGCGGCAAATAATTTCAATGTCCCGGTGCGGTGATGATTTTAAAAAATAAAGGTACAGGTCAGTGTGGCCAGGTGCGATGTGTGAGGTTAACGGTGTACACACAAAAACTGGTCCTATGCGGTGCGGTGCGGTGCGGTGCGGTGCGGAGCAGTGAGGAGAGGGATGCACGTTGAAACATAGAGGGGCGGTTAGGTGAGGAAAAAATGATTGATGGTGCGTGGTGCACACACTCTGGTGTTTGCTTTGCGGTGCGGTACGGTGCGGTGCCGAAAATTACGATGCTCCACCACAAACCCGTCCCCAGGTATTTATTCAATCCCTTGCAATATTCGTAAAAGTGTATACATAGGTTGAGAGTTCATTTGTAGATACAACTCTACCAGTATAAATGCAGTGGCGCATGATACATGGCGTAATCTCTAAGGCGAGGGCCCGGGTTCGGTCCCCTCACCCGGATTCTAGGTAACATTTGCCTAAAGAAGTTCCCCTTCTAGAATAGGGCTATGCTTAAGCATGAACTAATTGAAATCGCTTTTTTAACGTCCCTTGTGTTACGTCTTTGGATGCGGAAAGCTTCGCATTCAAACCTAAACTAAACTTGACTAACCTAAACTAACCTAACCTAACTTAACCTAAACTAGGCTAACCTAACCTTAATTAGACCAACCAAAACTAAACTAACCTTAATTTGACTAACTCAACCTAAACTAGAGTAGACAAACCTAACCCAACATATCCTAAAACTAAACAATCCTAACAGAAACAAAGCTAAGCTAACCTAACCTAACAAAAAATTAATCGAATCCATTGTTATAACCAACGTAAACAATTTTAATATTTGTAAATCCTCAGTTAATAAATTACTCAATTTAACAAAAAAAAAAACTTACTAAAATTAGAAAGATTCAGAAACCTCAATCAAAATATAGTACACCTTCTTGAAGTAAATATGTTGTTGTTGTTGTTGTTGTTTAAACTACTTGTTCGTTGGATCTTTATCATTATTTTTTTTCTATATTTGCTGTGTATCCATCTATCTATCTATCTATCTATCTATCTATCTAACTTTATCTATTTATCTATCTATCTATCTATCTATCTATCTATCTATCTATCTATCTATCTATCTATCTATCTATCTATCTATTAATTTCGTTAACAGACGCTGGGAACGTACACCTTTAGAAAGTTTAATTTCGGAATAAATTATAAATAAGTTATTAATAATAAATATATAACAATAAAATTTCGAATATTTTATTTCAAATCATCAACCTTATTAAAATTAACAGAATTAATAAACCAAAATTTTTTATTTTTTAAAATTTATTAAAATTATTTCATATTTTGATAATTATTTTAAATATTTTTATAAATATATATATATTTTTTGTAATAATTTATTTTACTTGTTGTCAAGGATCACCTTGTCCTTGGTAACAGGAAAACCTTTATATACCTTTCGTCTTATGAAGGGGGGGAAGGGATATGAGGGGAGGGGGGGAGGTGTGCGAAGGGGGAGGGAGAGGCTCTTACTTCCCTCAGACAGACACACACACTTACGTAATAACACTAATGCTATGTGACTTTCTCGTTCATGAATGATCATCTGTTGATGACAATCTCTTCAAAGATTTAGAGAAATAAAAAACAAAACTCACAATTTGATTTATTTTTTGGAATGTCACTTCTATCTATCTATCTATCTATCTATCTATCTATCTATCTATATATCTATCTAATTATAAAATCAATCTATATATCTAATTAAAAAATCTATCTATCTATCTAATTAAAAAATCTATCTATCTATCTATCTATCTATCTAATTAACAATCTATCTATCTATTTATATAATTAAAAATTCATCTATCTATCTAATTAAAAAATCTATCTATCTATCTATCTATCTACTCTCTATCTATCTATATATCTATCTATCCAATTACCAGCCTACTTATATCAATCTATTTATCTACTTATCTACTGACCTAATTACCTACCTAATTATCAATCTATTTATCTATTGACCTAATTATCTATCTATCTATCTATCTATAAATCTATGTTTATATTTTGTAATTTTAATTTTTTCATATATATATATATTGGTTACATATATTACATATATACATATATATTATTATTATATATGAGGAGCGGATATTATACATATATATATATATATATATATATATATATATATATATATATATATAATCAGGGCGTATACATAGGTAGGCAGGGTAGGTAGCTCCTACCCAATATTTTTAGTCTTTTTAATAAAATAATTTAAATGGTAAAGTAAAATAAATTATTAGAAATTTTATATGAAAGTGTAAAAAAGAAATTTATAAAATTAATTTAAAGAAAATCAACTACTTTAGTAATAACAATTCTAATAATTAAATTCATTTGAAATTTTCCTTCCTACCTGTTCCTAAGAGTAAATTGAAAAGCGGTGGGCGTACAGCGTTGCTTCATACTCATATAAAATATATAGGAAAAGCCAAGCCGTCATAACCTTTGCCATAATTCCCTTGCACGAACCTTTGCTCACCCAGTGGAATCGTACTGGAATTAATTTGAAAAGATGACCTCTCTCTCTCTTCTTCTATTTTTTCTTGATCCGTTCCATTCATCTATCTATCTATCAATGTAATTTTCACCTATCATCAGTTTCACTTAATTTGGCGGCGCTCATCAGTTGTTTTTATTGACTTTAATATCGCATTTTTATTATTTATAATATCCATCTTTACATAATTATAACAATTCATTTTAAAAATCCCAGGAGAAATGCCGAATTTTATTACACAATAATTATTAAATTAAACATAGCTTTATCCAAAAGGACGAAAAATTCAAATCTTTTCCTCCAAACAACAAGGATCAGCATTGCAGTTAAAGAGTTTTGTTATATACATACATACATATATATATATATATATATATATATATATTTTTATAACTCTGCCCAATTCAAGTGTAATCTCTCTCTAAGGTAATGCCACTGATATATATATATATATATATATATATATATATATATTTAACCCACACACACTCCCACAACTAACATATATATATATATATATATATATATATATATATATATATTTTTTTTTTTTTTTTTATATTGATACCACCACTCACGGCAATGCCCTTTTCAAAAAAGGAGTGCAAAAAAAATAAATAAAATAAATAAATAAAAGATTACTTAAAGAAAAACATTAAAATAAATGGAAAGTAAACCCACCCTGTCCCTTGCCTACGCAATTCCCTCAGGTGGGCGCAGACGCGGGATTTAAATAGAGGAAGATTGAATATAGTGGGGAAAATAAAAGAAGGCAAGGAGTTCCACAAAACAGATGTGGCTGGAAAGAAGTACCACAACGAGTGATCCTTGAGTCTCCAATATTCACACAATATTCATGAGAACAAGGCACCTCTTGTATTACGAGGGCGACGCAGTGGTGGAGGAATGCGAGAGGTCAATTTCCTCAAACCTGATGCTGTAATACCTATAGAAAGAGATAGGGCACCATCGACGTCACGACGCAGAGAAAGAGTGGGTCAAGGGAGTCAGAATGAAGCGGCACAACGCGAAAGCGTTTCAATGATAAATGCGAAAACGTTAAACACCCAAATCTGGAACTGGAACGAAGTACAACTTCAA
>JABUQX010049609.1:25000-40000 GCA_015478945.1 Trachelipus rathkii | reverse complement strand
TTTCTCTTAAAACTATCTACCCCATAATACTAATATATATATATAATAATATAATATATATATATATATATATAATAATATTACATATATATAATCTATACCTATATCTAATAGTCTGCAAGATAATATATATATATATGTAATTATAGTATATATTATATAATATATAATATCAATGTATAGAAACATTTTCTCTTAACTATTCCACCATCTCAAAATAAGTGTCAATAGGTTTCAATTGATTTGTTTCGGAATCCCTTTGGGGCCTTTTATAATCCATAGCAGGGTGCTTCTGATCTACAGGACCAAGCACCAAACATCACGTTAACGGGACAACGGAAAGTGCCAAGCACAATATTAACTGTGCTAGCTAAATTTATAAATCAACAATTTCAAAGCAGTTTCACACCAACAGCGACAATCTAAACTAGCGTCAGCAGAGTAATTTCTACACACTACGCACAAACCACTGCACCTCCTAAAAAGGGAAGTTAACCCTGGAATTTCTTTAAAGTTAACAGTCTTGAAATCCCTTAGGGAAACTCGATATTTATTAGAATCCATAGAAGGATGCTTGGTACCCCTAGTGGTTCTATTATAGAATGCTCTGTATATTATCTAGTGGCGACTCTGGTGACATCGATATGAACACAGGTGGGGGCGAAAAAAATTTCCTTCTTATTACTGTTAAATTCGTCACAGCATTGGTTGTGTCTATGCTGGCGTTGACTTCGATTCCTTGTTTGCTTAAGCTTTAAGTAACCAGGACACACCAATCAGAATGGGACAATGTGGCCTACGAATAGTAACAAAGACCCTTTTATATATATAATATATAATATATATATATATATATATATATTATATATAAATATATATATATATATATATATATATTACTATATAGTACATATACTATATACTACATAACCACGCCTTATCAAATACTATTATAATACAATATCAACAAACAACACACTACCATATATATATCCATAATAATCAACTAGTATATATGATATACCTATATAATATAATATAATATACTATAATTTATATATAATATATAATCTAATATAATATATATATATTACGGTATACCATATATATAATAATATAATCAACAATATAGATATATATATAAATTAATACAATATTTATAATATAATCATATAATATATAAATAATATATATATATATATACTATATGATATAATATATTAAATATATATATATTTATATATATATATATATATATATAATATATTATATATAATATATACATAATATTATATATATATAATATATATATATATATATATATTATATTATAATATATATATCAAGCTTAGGAGTTTGCAACCTTTAAAGCATAGTTTTATGACTATGCGGTCTTCTTTACGCACGAAAGTCCTATTCAGAAAATCCCGACGTTTTAGAGTCGTAACAACAACAACACCTCATGACTGCGTCACCAGATTCGTGAGTCTTCGTGTCTAGTTTCAATCCGTGAAATAAGAAATCCATTACCCGTGACACACTAATGAATAGAAGACTAGACTAAACGTATCGTCGCTTAGCCCTTCTGCAGCCGTTTGGTGCGGGGATCAATAGCAAGGATCGAGGAATTGCTATACGAGGAGGGGTCCTGCATTCATTCCCATCCCCCCGATCCCTCCCTTCCCCCCCGCAACACTAGAATGAATAAACTTAAAGGATACTTCTTAATATAAGAATGTTTATAAAGATCTTTAGAGGCTTTCGTTACTTTATTTTTTCTCTTGAAGTAATGATGGAGAAAATAATTGCTTTAATTACTAAAACTTTTTTCTTTCTTTCTCTCACTTTCTTTTTTCTTTTAAATAAAAAAGAAAGAAAAGAAAACAAATGAACCTTTAATGAGCTTTTCCATTTTTTTTCCTTTAATTTTTTTTGGGGGGATTATTGTTCGGGTTTGGAGGTATTTAGTATATAGAGGTATTCCTGCATTGTGCGCAATGACAGTATGCGATGCGATTGAGTATTACTGTAATATCTTTGGTCATCAGTTAGATTGATGACATTTTCATTTTTTTCAACTCTCGTAATAAAGAAGTATTCTAAGTTGTCTTGCTTACTCAGCCATTAAACTCAATTTCTTCATTTGATACTTGAAATCTAATTATTTACAAAAACATCTTCAAATTATTTCCCACTCCATTAAAAATGAGCCAAGTATATTACTATATATATATTATATATTATATATATATAATATTAATATATATATTATATATAGTTATATAGTATATATTATATATATATAATATATATATATTATAAATATATAATATATATATATATATATATATATATATTATATATATATATATATATATATATATATATATAATAATTATATATAATATATATATATATATATATATATATATATATATATATATATATATATATATATATATATTATGTATATATATATATATATATATATATATATATATATATATATATATATATATATAATATATATATATATATATATAGTATATATATATATATAATATATATATATATATTGCTATTTCTTTATGTTTTTGTGTTAAAATTTAAGATCATTTCCAAATTGAAATAAATTAACCAAGCCTAACCAGACTTAACAACTTAAACCTAACCTAACTTAACCTGAACTAAACTAACCTAACCTAAGTAATTAACTGTGAAATAAAAAAAAAAAAGCTAAAATCTAGCCGGAAGTTGCCAAAGAATTTTTATTTTATTTAACCATTTTTATTTTTTTTTTATATCATTAAATACAATTTAAGCAAAAGTAAGCGATAAAAAATCGTATTAAGCTAATTTTTATTTTAAGATTTACTGGCGCATGCATGAAAGGGAAAGGTTCATATATATATATACATATATATATAATATACCAATATACTATATATAAAATATATATATATATATTATATATATATATATATATATATAATATATATATATATATATAATATATATATATATATATATATATATAATATAATATATATATATATATATATATATATATATATATATATATTATACTTTTTATATATATATTATATATATATATATATATATATATATATATATATATATATATAAATGAGATAAAAACATCCGTATTATGGTTCGAAAAGCTAAAATGTGTTGTTAAAAAAGAATTTTAATACAATAAAGTTTTATATGTTTAAAGTATTTGACCAATATTCCAGAAGAAAAACAAATGTAAAATATCTTAATTTTTTGACTGAAAACTGAAAGAGATTTAGCAGTTTTAAAAAATTTTGTAGGTTAGGGTAGTTAGGTCAGGGCAAAGTTTGATTAATTTAGGTTAGATCAGGATGCCAGGAAAAAAATGGCAAAATTTGGATTTAAAAAAAATAAAAAATAGTTGGATTTTATATCACTAAGTCTTAAAGTACAAATAAAACACCACACACAACCACAAATAAAATTGTTTAATATATTATATATATATAATATATTATTATATATATATATATAATTATATATATATATATATATATATACTATATAACAAAAAATTCGAGGAGGACATGAAAGGAATAATACAAATAATATTTATTTGGCAAAATATAAATATTATTATAAAACAAAAATAAATATTTTCTTAATATTTAACAACTAATATGAAAAACTTATATTTGTACACTACAATGAAATTATATTTTATTTATTAACACGTGAAACATTAACGAGCATCCACCTCATACCTGTGCTACCAGTGCAAAAGGGCACTACCTAAAAACAGATTCTCTTATTTGAGGTTGTGACACAGGAACCTTTTTTATTCCATTATTAGGCCCAACAACACAGCACAACAACAACCAAACACACAAAAAAAAAAAAGACAGAGATAGTACTATATATATATATAATATATATATAATAGTATATTTTGATACATTATATATAATACTCACCAGCAGTAACATCATATCCCGCATGTCAACAGGTGATTGTAGCTGTGTAGAAAGTCATTCTTAACACAACTGTCAAATCGTCCCATGTATGTGATGGAAAGATGAATGCGTAAGGTGGTTGCGCAGTGATCCCTTTGCGGCGCCTCAGAACTAATGCTTAATAGCATAATTACGTTTTTTTATGAACCCAAACTATGCCGAAATATCTGATTCTTCAATAGACCACGAGTTAAGTTATCGCGAAAATGTTTATTAATTTTTTACTTCTAAAACTCTATTTCATACTTCATTATAGAACAATTAGATACTCTCTCTTACTCATTAATATTTCTTAAAAAAAATTCTATCATTAATAACTATTGTAAGAACTAAAATGGAGAGAATATTTATGTTGCTCTTCTTCTATTGATTTCTGCGTGGCGTGTAAAATTTATAATTATGAATTTTGATTTTTATTTCTTTTAAGCAACGATGCTACGCATCTCTTGCTCCTAACTGAGCAAGGCTTTCCATTGAGCACGGGCTACGCCCGTGCATTTTTTGTTAGCTCACTTCGCTCGCTTTCGCTCGCTACGCTCGCGACGTGTGGGCATGGTTTTTAGCATGGGCATGTGCATGGCATGGCATGTCATTGTTCGAAGCCGGCCAAGGAGCGTTTTTGAAATGCCTCGCATTCGGCGATTGGAGCTGTTTTTCCATTATTATTATTTTTTTTATTATTTATTATTATTTTTCCAACAATTGACATCAAACGGGAAGATTTTTTTGGCTAACGTTAAAAGGTTAATAGGTAATAGATTTTTAGTTTAAGAAAAAATTTTTTCTGTTTACTTCACTATCATAAAATTTACTTTAAATCGTTTCATATTGAAAATATTATGGCCATAATTAATAATATAAGTATACTGATAGTATATATATAGTATATCATTACTTAAGTATATAACTATTTATATATATTATATATATATATATATATATATAATATTTATATATATACATATATATATTATATAGGTATTATATATATATATATACTATTGATATGTATAATAATTATATAGTGTATTATATATATATATAGATATAATTATCACTACTTATAATATATATATATATTTATTCTTATATTATAAGTCTAATATATAATATATTATCATCTATATATTACTATAATATATCATGATTATATATAACTGCTAAATTACTCAAAATTATTCTTAATATGTATATATATATATTGCTATATATGATATATATTACTATTATATATTATATATATATATTATATGGGCAAGTATTCTATAGGTGGGTTGACTTACAGGAGTCGAAAATCAATAATTAATGGATCGTTATTTTTTTAATAATTTTAAGGTAAATACATTAAATTTTTGGTTAACCGAAACTCAACCTAAACCTAAACCTAACTAAATCTAAGCTAACCTAACCTAACCTAACCTTTTACCTAACCTAACTTAACCAAACTTAACCTAAATAATATAACGTAACACTAATATTAACGGGATTCAGACCACTTATAAATGTTCCTATATATACTATATATATATATATAATATACTATATATATATATATATATTATATAGATTATAATCATATATTACGTATATATTAAGACCATATTATTATATACCAATCATACTATAGATTTTATCTAATATTTGATAGGCTTTATATATAATATTAAATATTACTCATAAATAAACCTGAGTATTTTAATAATATTACATTATATAATATATATATATTACTTTTATATATATATAGAATATTACTCAATAATATATTTATATATATATATATTATATAATAGTTTAATCATTATATATAATAGTAATATACTCATATATTATATATATGTCTCTATACTTATACACTCTATACATACTGGCCAGATAAAATATTTATATAATATATATAATATATATATATATATATATATATATATATAATAGAGTATATATATATATATATATATATATATATATATATAATTGTGCTGTCGGAGGACTGGAGGAAAACAGTAGTAATACTCTTGTATTAATAGGGAAGATAAGTTGAACTGCAGAAACTACAGGAGAATTAGTTTATTGACCGTGGTAGGGGAGGGATGTGTTAGGTGTGAGGAAAATTGATAAAATGATGAATGAGTGTATTAGGGAGCTGTGTGGAGTGACGAAAGTTGAGTGAAAGAATATATGAGCGTACTAAGGGGGTTTGGTTATATAGAAAGGACGGATAATAGTCGGCTGGTTAAGAGAGCGTGTTGAGAATCGACCGCCTTGTAGAACTAAGAAAAAGTGGATGGTCAGTGAAAGAGTTTATGATGGAAAGGAATGTGAATTTGGTATGGTGCATAATAGAAATTAATGGTGTGGTTTTGTGAGGTGGTATGGTCGCGAGCCTGGCCCAGGAGTTTAACCCCGACATTGACTGGATGAAACAGTGTGTCTCTCACGGTGGGTGAAGCTTCAGAGTGGATTTTGCCCTTAATGGTCTGGCTTTTAATGGTATGAGGGGAAGTTTGGGGGAGGAGGCTTTCTTTCAAATAATCTATGCCTCATGTAATCTAGTATACCTCTGCTTTTCGAAAACTACAAAAAAAATTGAAATATATATAATTATCTCCGTTGGCATTCAACGTGTTCAACAGTAAACTAATGGATGAGAGATTGTTTATATGTGAATTCAATAGCTAAGAATATAGTGAGCCGCATTAGGTTTGAGCTTTTATTAAGTTGCTTTCGCTGATAACAGTCTACTCGACAGAAATGACAGAATAGGTAAAGTTTAACCTATGTTAGATACCTTACAACCAAAATTTCAAGTGGCATTTATACCATGGAAAAACGTAGTAATTGATGAAACTTTAATGCCATGGAGAGGAGAATTAATATTCGGAAAATTCATACCCAACAAAGTCCATAAATATGGGATAAAATTATTCAAACTGTTTAATGGAAATTTTACATACAATCTTTCCGTTAATCGGGATTAGCAGCAGGTATCACTAGGCAAGTGGGTCTTGCCAAGCAAATTTTGGCAGATCTAACGTTTAACCTTCTAAATGAAAGACGGACATTGTTTGTTGACAATTTTTATACTAGCTATGGGTTAGCCCATTCATATTTGAACATATACGATAATAATATATGTATAATTTTAGTATTTAAAGTATTTAAAACTAAAAAAAATAACATACATATTTTTGGTATTCCAATTATTTTCAAAATGTTCAAAATTTGACACAGCGAGGCCAAAAGAAATCCACCAAACCATTCCTGGGAAGTCACACAATATAAATACCATCAGAATTATAACATAGTGTCAGCCATAATGACTTACGTTGTCCCCCCCACGGAAACTAAGTTGTTAGTCAGCGTGAATGAGAAGTAGCTTAAGTTAATTTTTCCTTCGAATATTATTTAAGAAGAGAATTTTGAGTAATAGCAAATATATTATATTATTTATATTGCTTTACTACTTGTAAAATAAATGTAGCTAAGAAAACCACAGACGAAGTGAATAAAAAGTATTAGGAAACCCAAAGAAATCTTGGGGGGAAATAGAATATGAGTAATTGACACATTGTTAGCTTTTTTTAGTCTTAAGAGAAATTACACTTTAATGAGTGATCCTAAAAGAAATTTGTAAAATATCGGATGATAATATTAGGCATGGGGAAAAAGAAGACATTTCTATTTCTAAAATTTTCACCAACAATTTAAGAAAGTTGATTTAGAAAGTTATATTCCTCCAAAGGTATGTGTTCCAAATGTTATTGTTTTGTCAAGATCGAAGTTGACCACATTGCGAATTATCCATTATAAATTTGGATAGCCATTTGCACTTGAATAGGCTAGTAATCCTTCTCAGACTCTTGTATACCTTCTCTTCAGACATGTGTACTACTTTTCTCAATATATTTTTGAAATGAGTGAGTATCTACAGATAAGTATTATGAAGGCATTACAGCCACATGACTGAAAATTGTTAATTTTTGTTTCTTGTAGGCAGAGTGCAAGCAGCGTCAAACATTGATCTAAAAACAGGAGGAGAGTAAAGAT
Organism: Trachelipus rathkii; assembly: GCA_015478945.1. Classification (NCBI taxonomy): domain Eukaryota; kingdom Metazoa; phylum Arthropoda; class Malacostraca; order Isopoda; family Trachelipodidae; genus Trachelipus; species Trachelipus rathkii. The sequence continues at coordinate 31,925 of JABUQX010049609.1, read as the reverse complement.
TCGCACATGTTTAGATGCAAATAAATAAAATAACTGAAACATATACCGGTATGTAAAACGAATTGAGAATGAATAATATCCCAGGAATTGGCCTCACTCCCGTACAGAAATTGCAATTTTGTGAGTCCTAATGAACCCAAATCAAGACGCTTTAAGTTGCCTTCAAAACAGACCTTTATGTAAAAATTGTGAAAAAAAAAAATTAAAAGTACGTAATTAAATTTATAAACCTTCAATGTACTCTAGTTCAATATTCCTTTATCTGAATCACAGGCGAAACTTCAACAAAATTTTTTTTTATCTAACCAATAACTTAATTCTCTTTGTATCTTTGAGCACCAACAAAAAGAATTTTACTTTTGAATAATGTAATTTTTCTGTTGTGAATATTTGGAACCCCATAAGGACTGATACAGGCGATATTTGAGAGCTATTGAAATTTGTCTACCTTATAAAAATAATTATTAACCATATTATGTAGCAAAGAGAGAAGGGAACATATACAGATCCACAAAAAAATGGGCGACTTTAAATTCATTCATTTATGTAGAAGTTTCCTTTCATGGTATCTAATTTATATAAAAAAATAATTATCTGAAAAATACACATTTAGTAATCCCGTAATTTTTTTTAAACTGGTCACTAATAAACAAAATGCCTAATAATGTGACTCTTTTTATTATTTTTATTATTATTATCTACCTCCTTTCCCCAGATTAAGGGTGAGGTGCGGAGCATACACAGGAACAGAAAAGTAGTAGAACATCATGACACAAGTTGTAAAGAAAGCCCCCCCCCTCCCTCTTACTGTCCTCACTTCTGCCAAACTCGTATTCCTCTCCTTTACTGACTCAATTCACTTATTTTACTGACGTTTATTCTACTTAAATATTTATCCTTAACGTTAGAAGGATAAATACTTACAAATTTGTAACCTCTACAAAAAATTATGAAATAAAATCAATTAATTATTTAAGAAATATTAATGTTTTTTCAAAAATAAAGAAATAAAAAAGTACTTAAGTTTATACTCAAAATTTTAATTATCAATCAATCATTAAAAGCTTGATGAACATTTTTCGCTTAGACTTCTTTGAACAGGTGTGAATGGTCACATTATTATTTATAGCAGTAGTAGTAGTAGTAGTAGTAGTAGTAGTAGAATCATTAGAAGGAGGAAGAGTCTAATGCTTTCTTTTCCTTAAAACAGAAAGAAAATATGACAGTCACACATCAGATATAACTTTTGAAAATTTTGCTGTAATAGATTCTGCGCCTTACGCCAAATGTAGAAGCTGCAGGTAAGACGAGCAAGCAATGTTAAATCAATTAAATTACCCCTTCCCCCATCTAAATTTGAATTTATATTTGAATTGACTTTTTTTCTTATTTAATAACTAATAATGAGTGCTCTTTCTTATAGGGTAGTATTGCTTTACGAAGATAGTGTGATACTTCATCGAAAGGGAGAAAATCCAAAATGGAACTGTCTAAAATACACAAAGGACGAAATCGTGTCTTGTAATTTAGGAATCTTTTCACTTCCTTGTAAATGGATGACTGATGTGAATAGTCATGAAGGAAAACTTCGTTGTTATAATTGTGGTCAAAATGGAACTCGCAGAACGTGGAGGAGTGCCCCATACTCTATTATGTATGCGCGATGATTTGTTTTGTTGGTGAATATGAGAGAGTTTGAGAGACTTGTAGAGAAATTTTGGCAGGGTGTGTAGAAGGAGATGTTTGAAGGTAAACGTAGATTTGAGAGTGATAACAGTCCTCAGTGTGAAGTTTATGGTGGGATGGTGAAGGAAACTGGAACAAGTTTTTTTGAAGTTTAAGTAAACAATTTTAGGATATATCTGCTGGGATGACCAAAAAAGATAACGCATGATCAGACCGAGCGTGTAGCGCAAAGTTGTGAATGGTAGAAGTGGCTGGAGCAAAGTTAAATAATTGGTAAGGCATGTTACATAGGGCTCAGTCTGGAGTGCATATGAGGTCTTCATGAGCGGTATGTTGTCTCATCTGGTTGTAATCGAATACTAGCTATCGACATCTCTACTCGTTCTGGCAACTAAGCACGCACCATTTAATTCGCAACTGTACGTAGCACGTAAGTAAGACCACGCACCATCCCACAAAACACCAACAAAAAATACTACCACAATTAAATAATACATAAAATTTCCTTAAGTCCTAATATCATGCATATCAGAGCTAATCTTCATTAAACTAAACTGATCGACTCTTATATTAAAATTGGCACGATCATAAATCAACAAACTGAACTCTCCCTTTAGTACTCTCATAACAAAAAACTATGGACAGTGTTCAGATAACAACTCTCACAGAACAAATGAGCACATAATACACTCAATATCCAACACTAATTGTCTGTTCTCCCTCACGTAATTCTTCAACAAACTCATGAAGTAAAAAAAAATATAAAAAAAAGAAATCAAAATACATCTCCACATATATAGTAGCCTTGACTATCTCCACGCATTGTATGAATACTTAGTCGAGATTTCATGATTCCCACTGTTAACAAGATACTTACATCAACACTCAACATCTTTCATTTTTAATGTTAATCTGCATAAAAGCAAAGTTTTGTTTCATTGTTAGGGATAGATCTGAAATTAAATAAAAGATGCAAGTAAGCTTAAAGGAAATGTAATACAACGCAAACCAAAAATCAATCAAATTATGCTCAAGTCAATAAAGAGGCATTAATCATTTTGAACATCAATTAACGTATAAAAAAAAGAAAAAAAATCCAGTCATAGGAAGTTAGATTGAGATGATTTTGGGCCTACTTCATTTGACAATCCAGAGTTAAACACTTAAAATCTTTTTTTATGAGAGATGAATAAATGATGTTTTGATGATTATCACCAATTTTATAAATTAGGAAATAGAAAATTCTCAGCAAATATTTAAATTTAAATTAACTTTGATTTTAATAGTTTGACTAAAACCCAATGTGTTTTGGAATCACATGAGTTGATGTTTGAAAAGTAAGTTAGTTACATACAATTTGTTTAATTTATAATATATACGATTAGTTAGTTGCCTTTCATTCTTTCAGCAATTATTATTATTATTATGATTAAATGCTTTGTTATTATAAATTAAACGATGTGGAAATATAATTGAAGTTAAAAGAACTACATAGAACTTACCATATTGTTGGGGCAGGTTAGCGCTACAAATTTTATTTTATTATATAATATATATAATATTATATATATATATATATATATATATATATATTATATATCATATATATAATATATATATATATACTATATATATATATATATTATATTAATGTTGCCTCAATGGTGGGCGGAGCTGAGTGTCGACTCTCATAGAGGACGCTGATTCAAATCCTCGCGTAGCCAGTTGAGTTTTAATCTACATGGAGACAAGAATAAAACTCGCAGCGAACATGTTGGTGGCGCTGATTTGGGATAGCAGCCTTAAATTCGATTTCCTGAGGTCCCCAGTGTTACGCTCTTAATAGGGGATAAAGCAAGTTAAAGTTAGTTTTATATATATATATATATATATTATATATCTAATATATGATATATATATATTATATATATAGTATATATATATATATATATATTATATAATATATATATATATATATATATATATAATATAGAAGAGTCATTCCTTACGAAATCACCCAGGTGAAAACTTACCCACTCAAATTTTTTTCAAACTTACTTTTTGAAAGAATCAAGAGAGAATTGTGGTGTATATGTTTTAGGTCTATAAGTTGTATAGTTCCATAGATATTCTACTTTGAATTTTGTTAAAAAATCAAATTTAGGGCTATATGGTACCACCAAATTTAAAACTTTGATATCTCAAAAACTATGAAACTTACAGAAATGTTTGATACATCATTTTGAAGGTCTTAGATAGTTTTAAAACTTTTACTCTATGCAATGTTTATGCCAGAGGTCAAATAATAAAGTTGACCTCATATTTGACCTTTGACCTTTTGTAGGTCAAAACACCCCATATCCGATTTTTTTTCAAATTTTACCCATATATTTGCATGACCTTGGTAAAGGTGTGATAAAAATTTGGTTTTGGAGAATTAATGAGAACTTGATCAAATGAAGGTTTTTCTGTATATATGTATGGTATATAAATTAAAAAAAAAAATTTTAATCACTTAGAAGGTATAACATTTTATGTATAGGTCTTTATATATATATTATATATATATATATATATATATATATATATATATATATATATATAATATATATATATATATATATATAATGTATATAGTATATATATATAATATACAGTGGAACCTCGCTATTCGATACCACAATCCATTCCAGAGGCAGTTTCAAATGGGTGATTTGTACGGAATGGCAAATCAATTTTTTCACAATTAAGATATAATGTAATTGAATTAACCCATCCAGACCCACAGATGATTGCTTATTTAAACCTTTGTAATAAATTTTACATAAAATAAAAGAGGAAGGAAGAGGGATGTTTGAGGTTACTGTTTTGGAAGGGAGTCATTTCCATAATAACATCAGGTGACATCCCTTCAGGTGTTTTCTATCTTTCTGATGTTTTTTCTTTTTTCTGTCTTTTTGCACTAGAAGAATCTTGGGAATCTTTCTTTAAAAACCTGTCCAATGTTGTCTGCCTTTGACGATTTTTCAGAATTTTTCTAAAATGATCAATAACATTGTCATTAAACAAGTTGATGCTCCTGTTGACCAAAGCAGTGTCAGGATGCCATTTTTCAACCACACACTGTATTTTCTCCCAGTGGTAGCACAGTTCTTTAATTTCTGCAGTGGAAATGCTGCCCTTATTACTTTCCTCCTAAGAAAGTTCTTCAACCACTTCTTCTTGCTGCTCCCTGTGCAGTTCTTGGAGTTCTTCAGTTGTCAGCTCATTTCTGTGGTCTTCGACCAACTCCTCCACATCAGCACTGTCTACATCCAAACCCATGGACTTTCCCAGGGACACAATATCATCCACCACTACAGGCTCTGTGTCAAAGTCTCTGGCTGCCACACAGTCTTGCCACAGATTCTTCCAGGCAGAGTTCAGTGTCCTGAAAGAAACTTCCCCCCAGGCTTTGTCTATTATCCTCAAGCAATGAAGGATATTGAAATGGTTCTTCCAAAAGTCCCTGAGGGTTAGTTCTGTGTCAGAGGTCACTTCAAAGCACCTTTGAAAAAGTGATTTTGTGTAAAGCTTTTTGAAGTTTGAAATGACCTGCTGATCCATGGGCTGGATTAGAGGAGTGGTATTAGGGGGCAAAAACCTCACTTGGATGAAGCTGTATTCACCCACCAGATCTTCCTCCAAGCCTGGAGGGTGAGCAGGAGCGTTGTCCATTACCAGAAGGGCCTTGAGTGGTAAATTTTTCTGCTCTAGATATTTTTTCACACTCAGGGCAAACACTTCATACATCCACTCGGTGAAGAACTGCCTTGTTACCCAAGCCTTACTATTAGCCCTCCACATTACACTGAGTTTACTTTTTATAACATTATTTTTCTTGAACACTCTTGGGTTTTCTGAGTGGTAGACAAGCAAAGGTTTAATTTTGAGGTTCCCACTAGCATTAGCACACAATAAGAGTGTTAGCCTATCTTTCATAGGCTTGTGTCCTGGCAATGATTTCTCCTCTTTTGTGATGTAGGTCCTCTTAGGCATCTTCTTCCAGAAGAGGCCAGTTTCATCACAATTAAAAACTTGGTGAGGAGTAAATCCCTCACTCTCTACAAAGTTTTTGAATTCCCCAACAAACTTTTCAGTAGCATCTTTGTTTGCATTAAGTTTTTAAATTCCCCAACAAACTTTACAGCAGCATCTTTGTTTGCACTGGCAGCCTTCCCATGCCTAACAACACTGTGAATGCCACTTCGCTTCTTCACAAATCATTGTTTCAGAAATGCTATCACCAGCAAGTTGTTTTTCGTTCATCCAAACTAACAAAAGTTTTTCCACTTGTTCGATTATAGGTGACCTGTTCACAGCAAGAACAGTCAGTCTTCTTTGCCCATTTGCCCTTTTTTTTATGTCTTTTTTTTTCAGTTTAGATGATTATTTGGTTTGCATATCCTAGCCATTGTCACGCAATAAACTGGAGAACTTTCAAAGTCCCAGCAAGACACAAGTTCACTTTCAACATTCCGCAACGAGTTCTTATAATTCATTATAATTGTCGTTCTCAACATGCTTTACCTTTTAGGCTTGGTCTGAATCCAATCTTTTCTAAACCACCCTATTGGCTGCACTAAATTTTTAATAAAAATAACAATACACTACAGCACACAAAAGTTCAGAAAGCTTGATGTGATGATGACAAAGAGTTCCGGCAAGACTAGCACGAAGACTGAACTAAGCGCGAACCCGGTGGCGGCCTATAACAAGGTGATCCTGTCCGTATAAGACAGGCGTGGAACAAAGTAAAAATGGCGAAGTTGAACATTTATTATACTTCAACAAGTTGGACGAATATACAAATTGTACAAATATCTTTAGGGTTATTTTGTTCAAAGTCACCTCACATGACAATTTCGTTCGTTTTACGGTATATTTTATATTATATACTATATATATCTATATACTAAATTATATAAAACTAGGCGATCAAAAATACCCTTAAGGTTATATTTAGCAATAATAAATATAAATACAATAATTTCATATATATATATTACATACATAAACATAACATATTAATAATACAGTTATTATAAACAGCACAATATATACGTACCTAGCCCTCATATCTATACAATATAAATATGAACGTATATATACTAGTACATATATATAATATACTTATATATTATATAATATATCATATATATATATTACATCAATATATATATATTATAATATATACTAT
>JABUQX010049609.1:0-22500 GCA_015478945.1 Trachelipus rathkii | reverse complement strand
CCTACTAACCACAATGATCTCAGTCCTTTATGTGTTCATAGTCAGAGACCGGCCTCTTCTAGCCTATTAGCAAAACATGTTACCACTCTCTCAGCCTATCTTCCTCTCGCTCAGCATGGCCAAGTCTCTGGCGTGCAGATATCACTCCTAATCTCTAATCTCCTCTTCACTTCTTTTCATAACATCAGATATGCTACAAACAAAATTGGTGACAACAGTTTCCCTGTTTTTGATTCCCGTTCTCACCTAAAACCATTCTTTATTCTCATATGTTGCTTCACTCATTACTTTATTATTCTTTATATAAATCTCCAGGGCTCCCTCAGACTTTTATTATCCTACTGCATATTCTCTTAGCACTCTCTATAGTCCTTCCTAAGGGCACTCGAATCAAAAGCTTTTCCTTATGAACTATGAAAGTTACAATGCTGTTTATTATTTCCATACTTTTTCTAACGTACTTTCTCAGGAGAAACAAGAGATCCCGTCGTTGCTTCTATTCTTTCTATATCCGTGCTGCTCTTCTCCCAGTCTGGGCTCTACTACATTCTCAAGTGTTTTTATTAGTATTCTCTTTATGCAAATGCTCCAACAAGAATGTTACACTGTAGTTTTACACTCCTTGTATCTTTTTTTTCTCTTATTCTATTGGACACTATGACAATTGACTTTCCCACCTCTTGGTACTTCGTCTCGTTCAACACGCTATGAACAATTTTATCAGAATTTTACCATTTTCTTCCTCCCTCTTTTTGTTAGTTTTGGGTATCATCTCGAATGCTCCTAGTGTTCTCAGAGTACCTCAATCCTCCATGTGATCTCTCCCCTCTTACTCCTCCTTCTTCATCTTCTCTAACTCATTTATGACTTGCATATTCACCATTTAACAGTTTTAGAAGTTAATTCGTTTATCTCCTGTTTGTCTGTTGATCTCAAAAAAATTCACCTTGCTTATCCTTGATATTGCACACTTTCTCTTTGATCCTCTATACGTTTTGTCAGTCTAAAAATCCTCTTCCTTTTTTGCCTTCACATCTTTCATAATTCCTTCCAACTCTCTCTTTGTTGCTTTTCTTTTACTCTTCTTTTCACTCTTTCTGTTTCATTTCTTACCCCATATATCTGGGCCATTGTCTGTTTTTTTCTATTTTTCAACCACCTTCTCATCAATACTATGCTCTTTCCTTTTATTGGTCTCTTCACTTCTGACATCTTCAGTCCACCGCGCTTGCGTGTTTTTCCTCGTTCTCCTAACCCACCTTTACAGGTCTTCCTGCTGCCACTTTTTACTTTTCTTGTTTCTCTCCCCTATCTCCCGACTCCTTCTATCTGTTCTAGATATCTGACTTATTATTCATATAATATTCCTTTTCTTGGTCACAGACTCCTTCAGTGACTCCACTTTAATCACATTTCTTCTTTTCTTTATTCTGCGACTTGTCTTGTCTTCATTCAGGTCCGTCACCCATAATAATCTATGATTCCGGAATATATTTAGCTACTCAAGTATCCACTTTCATATTTTCTTGTTAGCCTACTATTAGAGCGATATTTTATAGTCTATTAATAGATCTCTGATCGATTCTCTGTGATATGTTCCATCCTATATCTTGTGAATCTATGCGAGTCTCTGTTGGAAAAAATCCATTCATGATCTTCATTCCCTTCTTTAAACAGGTACTATAACTTCTCTCCTGCAATATTTTCTTATCTCCTCTCATACTGTCCCACCATTTCTCTCCACAACGTATCTTCTCCTACCCTCTTGCATGGAATCTACAATATATAATATATATATATATTATATATATAGATATAATAATATATTATATATTAATATCTATATATATATATATTATATAATATTATATATATTATATATATATATATTATTATATATTATAATATATAATATATATATTAAGGCACTTTCCTTTAAAAGGAAATTACATAAAGTGGCATATATAACATGCGCACTCTGCTCATGCAGCCCACAGTGTCACGTGTTAGCATAAAATCCAATAGAAAAGATGCGAAAAGTTTCCACAAGTTGCTTTTTTTTATCACGTTATTTTTATATGTTAATTTTTTAAATTTTTTTTTTTAATATTTTTTTTAAGGGGCTCGAGCCGACGGAGGGACAGAGGGGGGAACGAAATCCCCACCCGTCGCCCCGCTGAGGCACGAGAGACCCTGACTCTTTCCATTTTTGCTATTTAATCTTGGGTATTTCCTTTAGTTTTTAAAAAAAAAAAAACTGTTATTGTAAACTTGTCGCACTATTGGCCTTGAATAAACTGATTAAAAAAATCGATTAACATTTGTTTACGTTCGATATATATGCGGTTAACTACCTTTTAAAGGGAAAAGTTCTATATATATATAATAATAATAAAGTCAGCCTTAGAAGAGCCAAATCCATATCTCAAAAAACTACAACAGCTACCCCGGGAAAAGGAAATACATTGCTGGAATCCTGGTCAAAAGTATGGCGGAAAATGTAAAAAAAAAAAAAAAAAAAAAAACCATTAACAATTATATCTCAAAAACTAAATATGCTACAGCGAAAAGGAATACATTTTTGGAATCCTCGTAACATTTTGGATAAGGAAAATTAAAAAAAATAAAAATTAAAAAATTATTGTTAATTATAGTAATTAAAATGATTAGATAGCCTATTTAGAGACCATTTTATTGGTTTCGTTAAAATAATAGACTTTCTATTAAATTTTGCTTTTTTTTTTTAACTAAAGATACCCCAAGGGGGTACACCGCACCGATGGCAGGAGTCGGGGTCTTCGCCTTACGGGAACAGGGTAGGACTATTCCCCCTCCGGGGAGGGTCTCCGGGACCCCCGCTCTTTGGTAATTGGGTGTCGCGGGGGTTTCTCCCCCCCTCCCCTACGTTGTGAAAAGGTCCCCCTGTGTTCCGTCGGCTCGAGCCCCTAAATTGGCCGTGTAATACCTTTTACAAATTATAAATATAACATATATAATATATTGTACCCCCCCCCCGAAAAAAAATAGCCAATTTTTATGTTTAACTATCTTTTTTTTTATTTTTTTTTTACATTTTCTAACCAAAATTTTACAAGAATTCCAAAAATGTATTTCATTGTTGCTGTGCTTTTGTAGTTTTTTTTTTTTTTTTATTTATTTTTTTTTTTTTTTATTTTTTTTTTTTAAGTTTATCAATCGGTAATGACTTTTGCCAGAGAGAATTCCTAGCTTAATGTATTCACTTTTTCCTCGATAGCTGTTGTAGTTTTTGAGATATGGAATTGTGGCTCTATCTAGAGGCTGGCCATTATATAAATATGATATACATATATTTTAATATATATATGCTATAATATAAAATAATATATTATAATATAATATATATTATGAGGGAAAATATAAAATATGATCAAAATAATATATACTATATTATGTATAGTAATAATAGTTATATATATAGAGGTATAAGATTATATACTATTAATAGATAAATTGTCAAATTAATATTATTATGCTATATTATACTAGAGCTATCGTTAATAGGTGTTATGCGTAAAATTATATTTGGAAAATGGTGTGAGTATAATCAGATTATCGATTTAATGTTACCGGAAAGATAAACCGGGCGCAAAACAATTGGGATGTATAAGATTGAAGAATTAAAAGGGATAAAACGGAAGCGGAACAGTAGTGCTCGAATACAATTTAGAGAGAGAGAGAGTATGATCTAAGGAGAGCGTGTAGTAAGAACAGAGGTGTAGCTAAATAAATATGAGTGCGAGTATTAGATTACGTATGAGCCGAATGCGAATGTATGCAAGAGGATACGCTGCAAGCAATAATTATGTATTAACTATATCTTATTAGATTGACAAGCGCTGAAGGGAGTGAATAGGAGATAGAGAGACTATAGCTAAATCTAGCAAATTAATATATAAGATAGATAAGGATAGATGATTGAGTGAATGGAATATGTGAGTAGAGGAATATATAGGTATTAATTGAATAATATATATATATAGCTGTAGAAGGACGAAAGGAATACAGTGTGGTAGAAGAACAAGGGCGTTAAGGTGATGGAATGCCGTATAATATAGCAGTGATATATACAAATAGCTAGTATAGACAGGAACAAAGGAGAGAAGTAAAGTAGAAAGAAAAGTAGTACATAATGTATAGAGGAGTAGGGAATTATAGGCAACTAAGGCTAAGTGAGAAGAGAAGAGGATAAGGAAGGTACATATAGGATATAATGGATGATGATATAAAGTAATGTTCGTGTAAGGAGTGAGGAAAATTTGATAACGTAAATTAGAAATGATAAATATGTTACATATAGTAAATTCCTTGTCAAGAGCCTCCATAGTTCTTGTTTCAGAAAAATATAGTAGTTAAATATGGTACTTAATCATATATAGTCTATAGCCTTTATAATATATATATATATTATATAGTACATGAAAGGAAGATAATGTGTAGTAGATAAGGTCATGATACTAGTGAGTAATATAAGCGATAATAATGCGAGAGTAGTGAGATATAGTGAAGAGATGATAATAAAGTAAGGGTAGTAGGGGAAAGGTTATCAGAGGGCCATGAAATGCATAGGAATAGAGAGGGAAGGAGAAGGAAGTATATGTAGGGAGGGCCCTACCGAGATAGCGAATGGGCGGGTAGCGTATCATGAATTTATATAGAATCTAGTAGTTTGAAGATCTTATTAGTAGAAAATAATATATAGAGTAGTGCTATAACATCGGCTAAGAACTTATGATATCTGCGGAGGGACCAAATACTTTTCATTACCTTTACTTAATCAAACATAGTAAAAGGATTAAACAAAACTCAATAAAAAATATTACAAATTAAAATAAATCCAAAGACATTCACAACAGGTAACCGCTAATTTAAGATTAATATAGTAATTTTACTCGTTCATAAGGTTCGAAAAAATCCACACTATGGTGAACCCAGTTAGCGGGAATGAGAGGAGCGGAGACACATCACTATTTGTAAAAGCTACGTACATGTTAGAAGTATGCAATCAAGAAAAGCGGCCTAATGAGGCCGAGAGATGAGGACATAAACCATAGACCCTGCGACAAAACCCCACAGCGATTGCTCTATTATTATGCACTTTATATACTCGCCTCTGCCAAATAATTCTGTCCTATAAGACATTATTTTACTAGAACATGACTCAAAATCATTTATTCTTCGATCTCGAGAACCAGCCGTCGGTTTCAACACACTCGCCACTAATACATCGCTTAAAACCGACTACATTCATGCACCTATCCAAATAGAACAAACAATCCAAGCAATCTCATTCATTTAATATCTCACAATCGTTTACCCCTTCTACTTCACACACACAACTCTTCTAATATGTTCATTCTCATTTTACTATGCTTCTTTCTCACAAACCTACCATGCAACCTAAATTGTCAACATCTGAAAGTATATGAAGCTTTATGAAATCTATAACTACTCTTATTCCAGACCATAAGGCTCCTATATAACAATAACAACGCTCACACAACATACGTCATGTAGACCCTAGGCACTAAAGTTAATGACCCTTACATATAACCAAAACGATTTAAACTTGCACACACCTTAACTAAGCCATTCAACAACTTTAACTACTAAAACTACTGCCATCATCCGTTCGCATTCTCATCCAACATATATCCCTAATATTTAAACTCAGACCTTGTTCGCAGCTGCTCAACAATCCTAACATATACTTAACACCTGAGGACTGTCTCCACTCACAACCATAACTTACTGCTTAATCTACGTTTATTTCAAAACCATCACTTATTTACACACCCTGCAAAGTCTCTCTACCAATCCTCTCAAACTTTCAGATTCGCCACACAAAACCAAATCATCCGCATATCATAGGTAGGGCACCCTCCACTCATCTCCATCATTCTAACACCATTTCTGTCACGCCCACCCACTTCTAACTCTTTCATAACCCATCCATAATACAATTGAATAAACAAAGGAGACAACAAAGACCCTCGCGATCACTTCACCGCTAATTAAATGGAAAATAGAATACCAACTACAAACAACTTTTGACTAGGGATGATACACAAGATACATCTAAGAAAGAGGACAGATACTAAGATAACAAACAACCTAATTTTTTTTAGGTGCCGTTAGATACCCCACCGATCTTTATTATAATAATAAATACACAGTAAATAAGAATAGCAATTTTTGTGCAACTGGCTCGAACCACACACTAAACGATTGGCATATACATGATACAACAACAATACTATTAGTCATTTAAATAATTTCATATTTCTCAGGTTTGTGCCGCAAGTTCTATTCTACTATTTATAATAATTTAAAATACGTACTTAAGGAAAATAATTGCAGATATATATACTTTGAAGCTAAACTTATATTATGTTTGGGTTTATTCTCAAAAAAATTATACCATTTCCATATCTTTAAGTAAGTATTACAAGTTTTAGCTACTAGTTTTAACTGTTTTACTATGAATTCAATATTTACAAGGAAGTTCTTTAACTAGCTACAATATACAACGAACTCAAACATATATGAAAGACGAGTACCTCAATTATCGTCTGCAAAATAGTTAACAGCCAATAAAAAACGCCTCATATACTCCCCAAGCCCATGACATTCATAAAATACTCCTTCTACAGATAGATATAATTCATTAATACAATTCAAAAAATTCACAAATTGTGAAATAGACAAAAACATTATAGCATAATTCATATATAAATGGCGAGAGACTAGTTCATTTGTGGGTAGTGTTTACATTCCTAACTACACTATAAATACGCATTCTCACGACTGATGAAGAGAGGTGCGATAATAATATTGCCTGCAAGCATGATAAATATAAAATCGAAAACCTTTGGCCCATATTTTTATCATGCAATTAAAAAAAAAAAGCATAGATAGAATAACAACATATCTGTAGGCAGCATCTCATGTTTTCGTAAAGCCTCATCATCCATCTTTCTAGTACACTGCAAATATTGAATAATCTTTGCATCTTGATTGAATGTCTTCTAAGTTTTTAACGAATGAGGTTTATTCCATGGATTGATGATTTCCTTTGGAAGGTGAATGAGATGTCAATGCATTTCGGCCATGAAACTTATTAAAGTCTAACATATCCAAATCTCATCTTACAGTAGGTTTAATATTGCTGCAAAGCCAACCATCGTCACTTACAGTGCTGTGCAGGGTCTGCAACGTAAGAGCGGCCTAACACTAAAAATATCTCTTTCTCCTTTTTTTTTTTTTTTATTTTTTTTTTTTTTTTATTTTTTATTTTTTTTTTTTTTTTTTTTTTGTCAGAGAGTTGCCAGCTACTTGCTTCTATGTTTCATATTTTAAAAAGTGGGTATAATCCAAGTCAGAGGTTGCCATATATCTTGTGCGAGTGTTCAGCTAGCTTAAGGAAATTCTTATTAGAACTTCTTATTATCTCATATTTTTTTACAGTTGTCACCCCAATTGACTAAGTTTCAACAGGCAGAGACCTACTTAACAAAACGGAGTGTAAGGCGATGTTTGAACGTCCTCAAAAAAAATCATCTAACGCAAATTAGCAGAATGAAACAACAGAGAGCGCAGGCTTTAAAGTGCGACAAGGAAATTAATCATTGAGTAGGACCAAAACACGATCGATGGAATCAGGAATATCCAAGAACAGAGGTGGCAGGAAAGAAATGAAGAAACAGCAGCGAACAGCTCCTAGGAGTAAAACATAACCATCACACAAGCTCATGTGGCCGACACTATGACCACCCTGTGTACGAGGCGTCGTAAAGGTGGTGGTACGCGAGTGGATAGTTCCTCGAGACTTGGTCTACATGTACCTATAGAAAAAAGACAAAGCACCAACTCGCGCCGCAATATAAAGAATAAAAAGATGAACATGAAAGTAAACGGAGAGTATTTTAACTAAGAATTCTCTTAATTGGCCTATTGACTAAGTCCCTATCCCAGAAAACCCGGATGAATACAAGAAGCCCCGACCCACCACAATATATGAAGCACAACTCATCTACAAAGCGGCGGATGAGACCTTGTAATAGGTCGAGAAGTAACTGCAGAAGTGCTAGGCAGAAAAGTCTAGCCTTAACACAGACTCCCAGTTTCTTTGGAGGGCGCGCCCTAGCAAACGCAACCACTCACCATAGAATTAGAAGGCTTTCTATCACAAAACATTTTTTTGTTTATGTTAAGGCCAAGGATGTTTATATTGATCAACCAGAAAGAGACGAGAAGAACGTCGAAAGAGATAGACAGTTAAGTTGTCTTAGATGAGAGAATTTGTAGAAGATTGGTTTTTTAAAGATTTAAATTCACAAGCTTGTGAGACGTCAACAACTCAATCGAAATTATAAACTCCAGATCAGAGAGATTATAATTCCGAAAGACTTATAAAGAACGGAGAGGCACAATTCTACAAGCAGTATAAAAGAGGGAGGCAGAACATTGACTACTCAGAGTCTTGCAGACCTGAAGGGCTCACTTATCGATACTAGTCGGAATAGCAGTTAGATGTGCAGGTGAGAAGAATGCATTGATGAAAAGCAGGAATAACTACGCGCACGATAACAGACCTGAAGGAACACATCCTATTGACAAAAAAGAGAAGTCGGCCATCACACAGCGCAACATTGCATCGCGATTTCGAAAGAGCTAACAATAAAGATAAGACCAACATGACGAAGAAGGTAACGCAATAAGAGGGGACATATAGCGAGGCTGACGCTCAGTGCCACTAAACCCTGTAAATGCCCTATTGGACATACTCATCAAGCGCACCACAAACACACCAAGGTCTTCCCGAAGTTCCTAGGGCGGAAAACATAAAATATAGTTAAATAGGAAAGTATATTCGACAAGTAATCTCGAGCACGAAAGCCATACTGGTATCAGAAACGCAAGGGAAGAGATTCCAAGATTGATCAAGAAGTGAGAAGTTGAGAAGATTTCGATCTTAGAAGAAATACACAGTGAGAGCTAATAAGGGCAGATAGTTAGAAAGGATCAGAGTCAGACATATCTTTTTCGGAATAGGATTGGAATATGCGCGCTTCAAACACTGAGACGGAAAGTGATAGTACTGGAGGCAAGTAGAATATAAGAAATGTTGAACAGAGGGGTGAGGTCAGCACTTAAGACACACTTCCTCAAGCAACTCGAGAGGAATGCCATACATCAGACCGGAGCCACCCGCCTCCTTCTATGTTCATGATTCGGAGCTCAAATTCGCACCCGATCAAATGAAATGACATGTAAAGGCATAGGACACCTGAGAGAGAAGGAGGAGGAAACAGGAAACCAGAATCGTCAGGCGATAGAAATTAGAGAAAAAATAGGGGCGCAAACGAGATGATATTGGCGCCCATTTTTCAGTTTAGATAATTAAAAATCAAAATCAATGAGACAGGATATCAGAGGAGAAGAGGATATTTAAGAAGTTTGTTAGTAGATGTTTCTTACGCAAGAGGCCAGGAGATTTGTACAGTAGGTAAACACCACGGAGGTTCAGCCGCATTTTAGTTTTAACCTGAAAGTCCGTTATATGCCTCGTCGAATGATGTATTTCACCCTGCAACGAATTTCTAGCTGAATGAAAAATTGGCAAGCGTGATAGGAGAACGAGAATTTTTTTTCACAACACCCACGATACGCCATTGTCTCTATAACACAAGCCTGAATGGAACAGGAACAAGACACGATCGAGAACCATTGGATTTTGAGGAGAGAAAAGACTTTAGTCCAGAAGGAATGACCTGCTATACACAATTAACAATTCAGTTCCGGCACTTTTAATCGGCAGAATGCTGAAGCGTCTTATAGAGTCAAGCAGTAAATCGTCAATTATAGTTAGCGTAGAAGCATCGCAATGCCCCCCAATTCGACCTGATCAAAGTGCAGAAAAACGCATAGGGCAGGATGGAGTTTTTGGAGAGAAAGTATTTAAAATTAAGATAGATCACTACAGGTGATGGTCAGTATTAACTGATAAGAGCTGAAGGTGGTTAGTATGTTAATACCTGAGAGAAGATACTAGTGGGGAACAAGGTATGTTGTGTTTCATCAAAAGTAAATTCGTAAGGGACGTCAGGAATGTGTGTAAGAGTTCAATTAATCAGATTGCCTCTCCAAGATCGTTATTTGAGAAATACTTGAATGATTCGGGCTTCCTCCCAAACTAATCAGATACGAGAGGGAATCCAACAATTACAGCATTTATGGTGTACATTGAAATACCCTAAATAGCGGACCTCTAGTATTCCATGGATGAGATAGATCTAACAGTCCACATGAGAAGTAGTAAGGTAAATCAAAAATGCAATGAAACCCTGTTCTGCTATAGGAAAAAAGACAACCTAGCAGAAGCATAAGAATATTGCTAAGTAGAAGGAAGAAAGATTTTAAGCCACCGAACATCGAAGTTAGGAGATTAAAGATTCTCGAGACGTGTTTAGTAAAAAAGCAACTGGAATGTTTATATCTTACATAGGACAAAATACTACCACTTCAAATCGAAACTCTCAAAAAATAAGATTTATAGTTGGATAATTAAAAGAGTTTAGAAGGATGCAAATTCATTAGCCTCTGGTCTCAGACAAGAGCATAAATTAGGTTTTAGAGTTGAGCAGAGGTAGTATTCCCATGAGATGCAGAGTATTGAGTGACACGCATATGATGTTGTGAGTAAGTCAAAAGAAGCACGCCTGTGCAATTGCTTCAATACACCACACGCATCACACAAAAAAAAAGAAAAAAAAAAAAAAAAACAGACAGAAACAATAGACAAAAACTCACCAGCAATCAGGAAAATTTAATTGAATACGCGATGAACTAATTTAAAACGATAAAACCCTATTTTCAGCAAATATCTAAAATATGAATACATCCAGAAAGATTTAAAACATTTACGCACATACACAAGAGAAAAGGCGCTCTCAAGAATTTGCGTACAATAAAAATAATATATAACACTATATAATGCAAACTAATAAAAAGTAGAATAAGTCATGTTTATAAATTATAATATGCTGTCATATAATAAGGATATATTTCCTAG
Organism: Trachelipus rathkii; assembly: GCA_015478945.1. Classification (NCBI taxonomy): domain Eukaryota; kingdom Metazoa; phylum Arthropoda; class Malacostraca; order Isopoda; family Trachelipodidae; genus Trachelipus; species Trachelipus rathkii. The sequence goes on along the minus strand of JABUQX010049609.1, from coordinate 11,387 downwards.
CTAAAGATTCAAAGTTGGAGAAACGCACTAAAACAACTACAAAGTTAAAAAAAGAAATGCATAAGATGACTAAAGAACCTTTGGTATGGCTATCTATATCAGAATAGATTTATTATTGAATCTAAAAGTTTCTCATAATTTTTCACCAAAAAGTAAGAAGTTCGGCATCTTTAACGATAGCAGTCTAGATACATCATAAAAATGGCGATACTACGATAGCCATACAATCCGAAACTATCGGTACAATCCTACTTTTTGACACCATTTATTTTTTACACCGCCTCACTATCATCATACTACTTTCTTGATTCCATCAGAAGCTATCACCAACACTATATATCACTACACTCTACCATTTCCTCCTCTTTGCTGAATAACCTCATCCCCAAATACCTTTTCTTCTTGCACCACAACCACCACAGTCATTAACTATCACATCTTCATTACTGCCAATAATAATACAGAATTTCAAAGTGTTCTTTCCACACTCCCTCACATTCAGTTCATCAGTTACAAAAACACCATCACTATTCATATATACTGAGCAGGTTACCTTCTCTATAAATTATAACCTTATAGACACGTTTCCTTAGAAGAGCTTCTATTCTTGTACTGATCCAATTCATCTCTATCCACATGTTCATAATTCCTACTTTTTTCTCTTACGTAAACAATCTATTAGCATTCTTTATTCTCCTTATATAAATTCCAAGCATCTTTTCTTTTGAAAACTTCATCATTTGCTTTAGTACATTCAATCACGCCTCTTCTTCTTATTTATAAACACGCTTGCATCACCTTCTTCATTCAACACTCACTGTAGTATTTCTTCTTCTTACTATATAGCACAACATAAACAAAAATAACTTACTTTGCACTGCTAACAATTGCTTCCTTCATATTGCTTCCAGACTTTACTTTCGTTTAAACTTGTTACCATTCAAAAACCGATACTTGACCGAGACATTCTTACATACTTATCCTATTACCTTAATTCATTAAACTTCTCATCTTAATCTTTAACCACTTCTTCGTATCACTTCTCTCCATCAGTCCACTACTAATTTTACATAGAACAACATAATGATCTTATAAATCCCATTCTAACCCTCACTGATTTAACATCAACACATACTTCAACATCTATTTTTCACCAACACACAACAATCAATATCACTTTTCACTTCATACAAACTCTCTAACTAACAACTCTAAGTATAACATATAATGGATAACTCCTGTGTTTAAACAGCACAGCTATTCAACCTTACACACATAACCATCTCCCCCTAAACAGCATACATCATCAACTTCCATCACGCATATATCTCTATCATCCTGACAACCCCAAAATCCAAAACACCTGTTATACATCCTTTTTTTTATATTATACTATTATATATATATATAGTATAATTATATTAATATATATAATAAATATATATATATATATATTTAATATATAATATCACATATAATACCTCTACAACTATATACTATATATATATAAATACTAACACATACCAAAATATATAGATACCTACAAAAAAAAACAACCAAAAACAACAACAACAATAATATAAAACAATATAATATATATTATTATAGTATAATAATATTAATATACACTGTATATATAAATCCGTAATTAATAGTCAATTTAGGCCTAGAAGGGGTTTTGGTACTACTGTATAATTTAAAACATCTTTATATACATAAAAAATACGGTAATTTTTAAAAACAAAACAAAGGAAAAACAATTTTAAAAAAAAAACAAAAAAAACTTTTTCTAGCCTTTTATATTTTAGCTTCAGAGGTTAAATAATACGAGAGTATAATATAATAGGATAATAGTATTTATATCGGATAAATATCTTCGACAAATCTCTAAATATATATTTCTGTTTATACAATGTATTTATATCTATATACACTATATATATATATTCAAAACTAATCAGGTCTTCATATCACTGATTTTTCTAAATCTGATTTTGTCACACACATGTAACTCGTTCCTGTCTCCTTATATCATAGCAAAAATATTGCTAATAGTCACTAAACTGGTAAAAATAAAATTATATATTATTTTTTTTAACATTTCCCCTCCTCCCCTTTAAAAAAAAAAAAAATTTTTGCCAATTTTTAAAAAATTAATTCAAGTCTTCAAGAATAAATGTGTCAAATATTTCCATAATTTCTAAGTTCTGGCTGAACGTACTCTTACTTATACTCATTTGGAAATTAGATAAGACAAAACTTTCATACCCAAAATAAAACTACATATTTTAGTTAAAAAAATAATTTCTATAATCCCATTCATGAACAAAGGACTAAACGAGCACCTAACCTATTTGGATCAACGATAGCCTATAACCTAGACTAACCTAGATTGGATCTACGCTTCTAGTTCAGGTTAATAAGACTTGTTAAAGTATGCACCAGATTTAGTCTATATTTAACAAACCTATAACCTAAATAAATCATGGCATAGGTGTTTTATAGTCTTTTGTTTAACATTTATTTTCATTTTAATGCTTTGAAGAATGGGGTCTACCCACGCGCTATCTTATTGTTTACATTTTTTTTTTTAAAACATTGTTTCCCGCCATCTTCAGTTTTTTTTTTGTTTTTTTTTTAATTTATTTATTTATTGGTATTGTTCTATATTTGAATCAGTTCATATTTTCTGAAAAATTTTCTAAGTTCAAAAAATTTCTAAGTTTAGATGTAGTTAAAGTTAAGTTTTTTTTAAGAAAATTTCATTAGTGGCAAGTTCTGCATAATTCCAGAAGCTTGCCACTAAGAATTTTCTTAAAAAACTTAACTTGACCCTTTCACTGCGCGCTGCGCTGAGTCAACGTGTGTTCCAATCATGACGGTAGAAATACGCACATGCTCATTTATTTTCGCTGCGTAGTGCTGGGTCAGATATGTCCATTTATTTGGCTTCTGTATATATAATATATATATATATATTTATATATATTATATATATATTATTCTATATTATATTTTCTTCGCAAGTGTTCTTGGTATATACTTTCCTTTCTATAGGTACTTGCGTTGCTTGGTTTATACCCCGTGTGCACTAAGAAATAGACAATCAAAACTTCCCGAAGATTGCTTTACTAGACAGGATGAGGACTCATCAGTGGCTACAAAACTCCATCTACTATTGGTCACTTGGAAATGAAGAAGAGGCTTGAATGAGACGATGCACATATAAGATTAAACTTTAATATTATATTATATATTTATATATATATATATATCCTTGTGAAATAATAATGTAGAATATAGAAGTCACATTCCTTAATAAAATAGTATCAGTAAATAATATCTTTATCCTTATCAACAGAAATGCGTAGCAGAGATTGTCAACTTTATTTACAACAATGATAAATCTTCTTAAATATAATACAAGTATATTTTGAGCAATTAAATAGAAATCGAGTCTGTAATAAATCTTTGAGAGAGCGGTGGTTTCGTGGACTTGAAAATACAGACTTGGAGAAGAGAAGAGATAAAAACAACTTGATATATTATATCATTCTTGAAACAGTAATTGCGATTTGCACATAGTCTTTGGAATACACATATTTAAAATCTTGTAGAATACACAGTGAAATTCTTTCTTGCAAAGAGTATACAATACAATGTGATATGGGAATAATTAGATACTTAATGTATTCTGCGACAGTAGAATGAGTAAACAAATGATGGCGGTCTCTTCACGACCAAGAAAATAATAGCTTGATCTTAAGCATGGAGATTACGATACGAATATAATTAGCAATGTGCTTCCTTTTAATAATAAAATTATTTCACTGTAATTTAATATGGACGTGAGTATATCTTAAAACATTAGATTACTCTTAGAAGCTAAAAACACAAATAAGCAATTTCTGCGTAGCAGCAGTTTCTGTACAAAGTCTGCTCTCGCACCCGAAACACACGTCAGATCTCTCTCTCTAATCAATGTACATTAACCACTTATCCTAAATAAATATTACAGGCTTAACACAGGTGGCGCAGTTTGCTTCAACTACTTTCTATTATAAACTTTAAAAATAGAATCTAATAATAATAATTGTTTTTCTCTTTGGAATATATTTATAAATTAAATAAATGTATATAATTCTAGCTGTATAGAATACCCTCCCCTCCGAGGAAGGAATTTTATATAATTAAAATTTCAGGATGTACTGTAACAAATGATTTTAATAAAAAACAAAGCGTTGAATTCGATTTTACTAAACTTTCTAAACATCAGATTTATCTTCTTCCAAAGCTGATATTGATGTAATAGAACAGATTACATTATTCCAAAATCTACCATTTCATTTCGTCATGATAGGTACGCGTTTATTCAAGCGGAGTTATAAAAAATTATAAACAATAGATATAAAATCTTAACAAAATTTGTTGTGGAGTAACAGAATTTTCTACCTATAAATTGCCAAGATATATATCAGACAGATGACAGAAAGGAACCTGAAACACTAATCAGAGAATGACAATCATTACGTTTGGAAGAACAGAAAGGAAGATTACGAAATTCATCAGATATTGGAGTGCTATGAATAGGAGGTGCCCTATTAGAAGAACGAAGAAACCGAGGACTCTGGTCCCGAATTCCCTTAAATAGCGGATAAGGTTTGTAACTACTATCAGAAGTATCAGTTTCCGACTTCGATATATCTGAATACGAAAAGATGACTTCCACTATTTTTTATTAAAACCCGAAATGAAGATTGGAAGTACTATCAAAAACGAGCAAGGATATTACATCTTACAGACGATTATGCTACTGATATAGGACTATTTCATTATTTTATAGACATACGAACAGGAATCTTTGAAAGAAGATTCGATATTCGCAGAGATATGATTTTTTCATGATATAGAGATATAAGAATCTTACTCTGCATTCTTCTTGCAATATCTTGATGAGGCAAAATGTGACTTTTCATCATCGTCATCTTGAGATAAGCTTTCCGTTTCATCATCTACCTCAATTGAAATGAACTTTCTTGCTTTGATCATATTTAGAAGCAGAATTTTTCTTGCTTTGAGGAAAATTGAGGAAAAAGAATAGTTTGAGACAAAATTTTGAAATTTCGGCTATGAAAGCGTCACATACATACGTCCTTGCAAGAATAATACTCGATATCACTACATATTCTGTTTTCTTAACCCAGAATTTCCGTACATCCTAGTAAGGTGACCCATCACGTTTGTCGTAATTTCTTAGTATACCGAGGTTTTATATCTAATATGTTACACACGGCTACCCACGAGAATATCCCTATCCAGAGCTTTACTACGTTGTCTGGTTATGAATTTGTTCGTTTCATTCTCTAAATTTTCCTTCGCTATCTCACGAATCAAATTTTCGTACGTATTGCTAAGTCCTTTAACTCTTCATGACTTGGTTGGAATCTTTATTTATACTAAGAAAGGGTGTGATGTAGTACTACATGTAAGGTAGCAGTTATTGATACTAAAGACAAAATGTGGAATTTCCCCTACGTTTCATTGTAAGGTGCTGTTCAACACAATTGAACGAAGTGGAAGGTAGGAAATGCCAAATCGTTACCAAACTTTTTTATTGACATAATTCCGCAGGTAATTCTTATCTGGAGGTTAAACCGCGTTCAACACAACAAGGCTGTTTGCTGAAAGGATGAGGCGAATTGAATTTCGACCTTTGTTTACTTTTCAAAAGCTTACATAGCTGTTTGAAAAACGATGAAACATACTCCCAGCGTTGTCTAAGAGAGAGAGATGGGTATCTATAGAATATAACCATAATAGGAAGCAAAAGCAGTTTGCTAATGGTGAACACCATTAGTAGAAGGTATCAAGGAACAACAATACAACATACTCGTAGTGAACTCTATGAAAACAGATATATTTAGAAAGCCGTTTTAGAACAAGAGACGGAAGTGGTACAATGATACTCAGTGGTAGTACTAATCTGTAAACACCCCGGAATGATATGCGATTGGAGCTATTTGTAAATAGATGCACCGTTAGCGAATGTTACCATTCAAGCGTACAAGAAGGACTATACTTTACAAATTCGCTGAACAAGCTTTGATAATTATCCGAAACGTAGTAAGTTCTTCATATTTACTAATTTCTCTGTGGTAGAGCACCCATTGTGAGACCAGAAGCCAAAGCGTACAATGGATTGAGATTCTAAAAACAGTATAAAACAAAGAAATTTGGAAATTCAATGAGATATGCATCTCTTCGTAACATAATATAATATATTTTTAATATATTGCATGTGGATAACAGAACGTGTTTTTTTTCTTTATAAACTTTATATTGGGAAACTTTAATTTGCCATTTTTCTTGTTCGGTTTTAATCACCTCGAACGTAAGATTATAAAGCTTTTTATCTGCGAATGAAGAATCAATATTTGACACCAAAGATATAGGAGAAATAGAAGGTGGTGGACATCTTGAAAGAATGTCTGGAACAATATTCTTTTTACCTTCGATAAACAATATTTCAGGGTTAAATGCGTTAACCTTTACAGCCCATCTGGCCAATTTATGTGTCAGATTTACTTTTGAAAATTTGCACAAGAGGTTTGTGATCTGTATAGATCTTTATTGGATACCCATAAACTATATTCCTAAATTTAGACAATGACCAAGTTATCGCCAAGGCTTCTCTATCGATCGAGCTATAGTTTCTCTCGGCCTTGCTCAACATTCTTGAAGCGAATGATATTGGTCTGTCGTTACCATTTGAATCTCTCTGTGCGAGAACTGCCCCGAGACCTATCCCACTGGCGCGTCTGTACATAAAATAAACTCTTTATCGAAGTTTGGAAATATGCTAAATAAAGTTCTAACGATTACTTTGCTTGAGATATAAACAAATTATAGATATAGATACTTCTTGCCAGACGCAAGATGATACACCCTATTTTGAAACGAGCTGTAGATCGGCTGTGCATAAACAGAAAACACTAGGGAATAAAAATGCGATAATGAAGATGTGAAATGAAAAGAAGTGCTGAGCTATCTATCCATAGGTATTAGGAAATGAATTTGAGTAACTATCTAACTTTACTAGGATCTAGCGGCAGACTTCACATAACAGAATCGAAACAACTAAATACACCTACATGACCTTGATATAGAGTTATAGTTTTTCTAATTGATTTAAGCTTCGCTTGCTTAAAGCATAACACTAACCTTCACTACGATAGTGTGAAATAATATATATATTTAGAATACCACAATGATGTCACAAGATAGATGAGCGGTGAATACTAACAGAGATAGAGAGATAGATATAAATTAATTTTTACAGAGAACATGAGGTGTGTAACGTACCCCATTGGCAAGGACGCGCGATTGCCAACGTCCGATGATTTTGTAAACGCTAACTAAGGCGAATTTCTGGGCGAGACTTCCACGTTTTAGTACCCGTAAGTAAATACGAGGGAATGTAGACTTCGAATCCCTAACTTGGACAAGTGTCCTGAATTTCGGTATAAGGAAACTGGATCGGTACTCATATTTTATTATTTTCTGTAGTCCAAAACGATCCTTGGACGCGCAGAATCCTTTTTGGCTATCACAAGAAGAGGGCTGGAATGTGGTGAGTCAGAAGGCTCAATGTATTCCTTGAGGATACCAGTCGTTCACCAGCTTGTCATATTGACTGAAATTTGGTTGCGGGAGAAGGGTAATTTGGTGTGTATATATAAGTGTGAACGATCGGACGTTAATATCTAAATTAAACTTACCAAGGACATATGTGAACGATCATTATAGAGCAACTACTTTCATTTATTTCCTATAAAATAGGATGGGTATTTAAAATGTGCGCATCCTGTAAACACTATAAATCCGCTCTTTCTTCGACTTTGAAAGCAGAATTTCCCTATAAACATCAGGCGGTATTCAGAATTAGAAAGACTGATGTATCCTTCTGTTAAAAGAACTACGAAAACCCAAAGAATTTGCTTTAGAAACCCTTGTATTTTTATCCATAGTGACTGGAGCTGAACTTAAATTAACACATTTGACTAAAATTGTGCCATCTTTTACACCACTTAACACATTGGCAAAAATGACATTTGAAACAATATTTTTCTCAGAAACGAGATAAACTTCTTCAGGGGGTAAGGTTCCCGCCTTTGAACGAACATCAACGGACAATATCGTCGTTGAATAAGCATTAAATTGAACAGTACTCGGCAAAAACAAATCATAACTTTCATCATCGAAAATTGAAAGTTCATGAATATAAGACTCGTGCTCGAAATTAATAGATTGAGTTTTGCAAAAAGAAACAGTATTATCGACTTTAAAATCGTCGTTAAGAACATTTTTATCATGCGATAAAGGATTAAAAACAGAATTTTTATCATCAAGGAGCGGACTCCACGCAGTTAAAGGAATACTACTTGTGCCCCTTTCGTCATTCATAATTAACATTTCATTCTTTAAATCGAAGGAAATGGGCAACGAAGCGAGTACATCAGTGCCTAACAACATATCCCCACTGAAAGTACACTGGTTATTGACTATGATTAAATGAATATTGAACAGTCTATCGTTCAACAGAAGCTGGAGTTTCACACGACCCAGATTTGGGATCACGTTCCCAGATATAGATTTTAGCACTATATTATCCTCTTTCAATTCTAAAGGATAGTATTTTCTTAACCTTTCGAACGTCCCTGGCGTATAAGAAACACTATGTGACCTATGTAGGTAGCCTTGACATCTCGTAGTAATACTCAATACTCTACTGTGAGTTTTACCTTTTAGAAAATAGCTCTTACCTATTGCAGGATTATCATCTTTTATACACATTTGAAACAGACGATGTATTATGAAATATTTGGTATATTAGCGCTCTAATCGGCGCAAGCTACACGTTCTTTGAGGCAGAAAACTCGTAAAGCTTATTCTCAAAAAATTCGATTAGGAATAAGAAACTGATCCTGCTTTCGATCAAACCGCGGATTACGGCAATTTGAACATCGATTTCGTACTGATTGATGCGGAAAATAAGAATTATTAGAATACATTGCATGCCTTTGTGAGTTATATTTCTCAGATTTATAATGAAATTGCTTATTTGGATTATAATTTGGATCCAATAAGTGCACTTGAGACTCTAAATCGTTCTCTGAAATGGTACGTGTGCGGAGAATTTGCTCTACAACTTTTGTTTCCGGCGTTTCGCAGCTCGGTTTTTGAATAATTATTTGACCTACCTGTCATGCGTCTATCATAATTTACACTCTTATGATATGTATTTGGCATATTGTAGCAATGATTTACCTGGTAACTTCCCCTTGAGTTACTTTGACCCTTATGAAAATTAGAATTTGTACCCCTATGAACATTAGAATTTGAACCCTATACGGCTATCGAGATTCGTCTATTTCTTTACGTATTTCACGCTCGACTGGCAGTTATATATATTTCACCTCTTTTAAATACCCTGAGGTGAATAGGTTCCCAGACTGTGCCTGGCCAGCTTCTTTGGAGACCCGCATATGTGGCTTGTAAACAATTGAACAAAAGAACTGACACGCAAATTCAGAAGTATGGTGGCTGTCTTCTTCACAGTTACGGCACAACACACCTTTTTGCGTATTCTGATGCTTTGGAGATAAGGAATTTGCATTTGAAAATCTTTTGAGGATTCCGAGGCTTACTTTTTACTGTATGAGCCTGGTGAAAAGATTGTGGAGCCACATTTTTCTCAGTTTGTGTGTGATACACTGTGGTAGAAAAATTTGGATTTGGAGCTTTATTTGACGCTACGCCATCTTACCATTATTTAAAGAGTGAGTTTTCTTCAAATAAGTTTGAATCTGCTTTGGAATTGATTATACAATCAAATCTCGTGTATGAATTGTTGAAAATTGAGGTTTGGAATTGATATAACATTAGATATAACAAGAGTAAACGAACGCTGCTCGTTCACTAACTTTACTTTCATGCATTTAACTAGTTCTGCTGAATCAAGGAAGTTTTGTATAAACTTTTGAGCTTCCGTTATGAACTCTGGGAGTGAATGATTTTGAGACCATTTTACATTTATGAACTCACTGAAGGCTTCGAAAGAACTAATAGAGACCAAAGGATTTAAGCAATATGACAGATTCTTCTTTAAAAATGCTTCCAATTTATAAGACGGCAGGTTCCGGTGTATTTCTGATAAGATATGAAGCATTCTTCCTTAATCATTCACAAAGTAATAGGCTCCGTATTTTTCTCGACATACTAGAGGTTAATCTTTGTTCATATTGGGTGTGTCTGGAAGTATAAATTATAAGCAGTGACCAATGATCCAAGTGCGGCGGTCCAACCACAGGAGTTGGTTTTATAAAACCTACTAACAGAGGGTAATGTTTGGCTTGAGTGTTTCAAACGGTCCAATGTTCACACGTTTTGAAAACGCTTCACTGTTTGAAGCAATTTAATTAACTGAGAAAACAGAATGATTATTTTAAATTGCGGATCTCAGCCCGTGAAGCTCTTCCTAGGAGGTATTTGCTCCAGTATAGATGTGGTGAGGAAACTTCAATGTTGTCCTCTGTATCAGAAGGCTTAAAAATGATGAATAATTACGCCCAGAAAATCTTAGACACCACCATAGTTCAAAAACACGAAAATAACCAAACAGCAGAATATATGAAGGAAATAATACAATAAAAACCGACGTAAGAATGGAATGCAAAACTTACTCTGGCGTACACTTTCTGGCAGTTGCTTCAATAATATTGCTGTACCTAAATTAGTAATCAAATGAAAGGACGTTTAATATCAATAATAATATTAAAATATATAGGTAAAAAAAAAAATATTCTTTTAATTTGATATAAAAAAAAATCATATAAATTCATCTTTATAATTTAGGAAAAACTCCTAAAAAACACAGTGCATTATATCTCGTTCCGTGCAGCTGGGGAAAATTTTTTCCGAATTTTAAGTACGCTCTGATCAATTTTGAATCTGAATTGTTGATTCGCGTGGAAGGCTGCATTCTATCTTTGACCGGTACTCAAACATAAGACATTAATATACATGAAACTAAAATATGTATAACAAAACAATATATGTTTTATATGAGAAACCATATATATATATATATATATATATATATAGTATTATATATTATATATATATATATAAAATTATTTAGTAACTTGTACTTGAGTTTGTACTTGAACCTCCGCAAATTCTAAAATAATCCAGATTTCATTCAGATAGCACACTTCATACAAGTCACCTTTGTGGCTACAATAATTTGTGAAAACAAATGGATAAATTAAAACTTTTTATTTTGCAGAAAATCTTTATCATACAAAAATATTTTTCCTGTTTAATAA
>JABUQX010049608.1:5000-29337 GCA_015478945.1 Trachelipus rathkii | reverse complement strand
TACCATCCTCAAAAATATTTCCTATTCTTCAATGGTTTATTTCTTCTAGTTTAAAATAAATTTTTCTACTCTTCCCTTAACAGAGTAAAAATTTCCTGTTTACATTATCAAACGAATCAGCAATTTTTGGGGCAAAAGAGTATGGATACATTGCTATGACTGGCTTATGTATTGTATGCCTGTTTTGACAAGGGTAAGAGCATCACTTCTAAGCCTATATATTAATATATATATATAATATATATATATTTATTATATTTATATATATATATATATATATATATAATATATTAATATAGATATTATATTATGATACTATATATATATATATTATATAATATACTCCAAATATAATATATACTATATATATATATTATATATATATAATATATATATCTATTTTTTTAATATATATTATATATATAATATATATTATAGTATTAATAATATATATAATATACGTATATATATATATACTAACTACATAATATATATACTATAATAATATATATTATAATATATATATATATATATGTATATTATATACATAGTATATATATGTATATATATTATGTGTGGGTGGTAAGTATAGCTCTCTTTCTTCAAACACAAGAGTTCATAAGTATACTAGAGTTTCTGTGGTTGTAGGTAGAGATGGTATCGAAGGGAAAAGAATGATTGATTTGTGTTGGGAAGAAGATATTGATGTTGAAGTTGTGATGTTAAATCAGTGAGGGTATTAGGAATGGATGGGATTATCGGATCATATGTTGTTCTATGTAAATTAAGTTAGTGGGGGCTTTGGATGGAAAAGGAGGTGATACGAAAGGAAGTAGGTAAAATTCAGAGTTGAGAAGTTAAGTGAGCAAAACAATAAGATTATAGTATAGTAGAGCGCTCGCTACGTAAATCGGTTGAATGGGGAACAATGTTGATACTGAGACAATCTGGGGAAAATGATGAAGCAATTGTTGTAGTCAAGGAAGTGTGTGGAGTCTAAAGTGGAGTAGAATGTTCACGCGTAGCTGCCTCGATCATTTGCCCTATCTGTAGTGTCATATATAGTCGATCGCAGATATGTATTGCATACGACGAGCCGTGATCTCCGGCCATCTTACTCTACTCGCTAATACTTATATATCACAAAGTACCATCTGTTTATTAACTAGTCTAGTGTGACGTACGCAAATATGATCAGATCCCTCGACATTCCGTGCATACGTAGGGAGAAATAAACAAGAGAGTAACATCTAGACAGTTTTTGGCAAGGAGATGAATGAGGAGCCATACAAGGAATAGGAAGCTCTCTGAAGGAAGCGTGAAAGGACTGAATCGAGAAAAGGGGGAATCTGCCTTTAGGATAATGAATAGGGATGTGCTTTTTGTAAACTGATGAAAGATATGTGGGAGATGGGAAAGAACTACTTTCGATAATAATGTCTGCACAATTGGTTAACAGTTAATGATGAGGTGTTAGTGAATGTGTGTGGGTTTGTGGGTGCAAGAATAAATAGGTATTTTGGGGATAGGTTATTAGTAAGGAGGAGTAATGGGTAGAGGTTGAGAAAGTTACAGAATGGTAAATCTGCAGGTATAGATGAAATTACTGGTGAAATGATCAAGCAGAGAGGCGTGATGGTCTTGCCATTGGATTTGAAGTGGGTGTAAAAGCGTTATGAGGTATAGTTCAAGGGATTGAGGAGAGAACACTCGGGTAAATTGAGACCCATTGTATAAGCGTAGGAGAGAAAGGGGAACTAGTTAGAATTATGGGGAATAAGATTTATTGGAGTGTTGTTAGGGGAGGTTATATCTGGGCATTTTGTCAAAGAGTATGCGTCGAGTGGAACTGATAGCGACTGATTGTGAAGACAAGGTGCGTTTGGAGTGAGAGGAATGTGTTGGATCAAATCCTTTACTTAAAAACAAATGAGTTGAGAAACCCGATGAGAAAGAAGAATAAATTATATTTAGGTTTTATGGATTTTTCAACAGGCGTATGATAGAGTTAATAGGGAAGTTTATGGCAAGGTGATTAGTGAATTATGCGGTGTTGGTAGGTAGGCTTGCTGATCGAATCAAAAGTATGTGATCTACTAAAAAATTGGGAGCATATCATGTCAAGATGAGTGATGGATTTAGATTTAATTAGCGGAGTGGACAGGTTTGTTATGTCTCCTTGGTTATTCAAATGTATATGTGGATGGGGTTTGAAAGAATTCGAGGTGGGAGTGGCAGGAAATGGTTTTGAATGATCGAGAAATGGAGATGAGTGGAGGGTGCCCTACCTTTATATGCGGATAATTTGGGAGAGTTTGGAATCTGAAGAGAGTTTGAGAGGATTGGTAGAAGAGAGATTTGGCCGAGTATGTAAAGGAGGGGTTTGAAAGTAAACGTAGTAAGAGTAAGGTTATGGTTTGTGAGTGAGGACGTCCTCCAGTGTGTGAAGTTATGTTAAGATGGTGAGCAGCTGGAAGGTATAAGGTTCTGGGTTTAAATATTTAGGTATGTGTTGGATGAGAAGGAACGGATGATGCATGATGTAGTAGGAAAGTTGTGAATGGCAGGAAGGTTTGCTGGTTGCAATTTAAATGTTGGTGATGTAAAGGGACTTAAGTCATGAGTGCGCTTAGGGTCTTACATGAGGTAATGTTGTTACCTGTGTTTTGTATGGTAGTGAAGGGACTATGGTCTGGCATTAAGAAGTATAGATCAAGTACAATGTGATTCAGATGAAACAATCTTAGGACATGCTAGGTGTGGAGAAGAATTAATAAATGAGGATTGAACGCATTAGAGAGAGTTGTGTGGTGTGAGAAGGGGTAAATGAGAGAAGTAAATGAAGTATGTTGAGATGGTTTGGTCATGTGGAAAGGTATGATCATATGTGGTTGGATTAAAGCGGATGTATAGTTGGTGAGTGGTGTTGGGAACCGACGGCTGGGAGACCGAAGAGAAGTGGATCGAGTCGGTGACCGAATGTCGAAGGAGAGAAATGTGAGTTTTGGCAGAGGAGAGAATAAAGAGTGGCATGTGGAGAGAATGGTCGGAGTTTGATATGGGGGCCATGGTTGGCCCCACCTGCGCCAAGGATTGAAACCCTATACTTGACGATTTACCAATGTGAGGGCCCGTCGCGGTTCCGGTGAAAGCTCTTTAGGAGTGGATTTTCTGTCTGTGACGAGTTTTCACTATTTAATGGTACAAAGGTATAAGGGCGGTAAGGCTGGGCTTTCTTCTTCGAATGTGTCATATTCTCACTACTTGCTTTCTTTTCCGGTGGAGGGGGGATGCTTGTAAGCGCCACCTTACTCCCGTCTTGGAGAAAGAGGTAAAGCAGAAGATACTTATATTATATATATATATATTATATATATATAATATTTATAAAGCTTATATAATTATAATTATATTTATTATATATATTATAATTATATATATATATAAATATATAATAAATATAATATATATTATATATATTATATATATTATAATCATCATCATATCTCATCATCAATCATCATCATACATCATCATTCATCATCAAGAGAAGAAAGCAGCCTTAACAGTGCCCTTTATTTATCCTATCTAGTGTAGAACTCGTGTGACAGTCAGAATAATCCACCACTAAGCTATACGAACTCGCGACGGACCTTCACTATGCATCTAATAATCAATGCTGGTTCACCCTATTGCAGGTGGGCCACACATAACCCTCACAAACCCCACCAATCTACTTCTTATTTAATACACCTCCTTTTCGCCCTTCTGGCCAAAATTCTATTTTCTCTGCTCTCAGCATTCCACTTACTGACTTCTCCACTTGATCTTTGGTCTCCCAGTCGGTCATTCCCAACACACTCCCAACTATACATCCGCTTAACGATCAGATTATCATTCACCCTTTCCATATGACCAACTGTCTCAACGTACTTAAATTTATTCTCTCATTTTAACCTTTCTTCACACCCACACAACTCTCTAATATGTTCATTCCTTCAATTTATAATTTCTTCTCACACCTTAAGCACCACCTAGATTGTCCTCCTGAGACATAAGTCACATACATAATACCATTAAACCAGTTAACAACATAACCCTGATATTAGCCCTAGCGCATTCAAAACGTTAGTTCCTTTTCAACCATCCACCACAGTGAATATATTGTTGGATGAAAGGAGACAGATGATGGCAGAGTCATTGTGTAGGAAGTTAGTAGAATGGCAGAGACGGTAGGCTGGTGCAATATATATCATTTGGTAGGAGTAAAGCAGACAAGTCTTGAGTGCTCTGAGTCTATACTTGAGGGTATGTTTGTTACCTTTAATGTATTGTAGCGAGACTATGGTTCTGGAATTAAGTGAGGTAATTAATCTAAAAGTTCAATGTGACAGAATGACCAATCTTTAGGGTAATGTAAGTTGAAAAGAAATTTATCAAATTCCAAACCAATATGGTGGAAAGAGAGTTGTGTGATGTAAGGGCTAAATGAGAATAAATGAATGTGAATGGATAAGAAAAGTGTACCTGTGGAAAGGAAATGTTAGTCGTATGTCTTATAGCGGATGTAAGTGGCATGGAGTTTTTTGATGGAACTAGACCGGCTGCGTAAGACCGAATAAAAAGTGGGATTAGTCAGTAAAGTATGTCCGGAGGAGAGATACGATGTGCAAAGGCGAAGATAAATGGTGACATAATAGGAGTGTAATGCGGTTTTTGATGAGTGGTATGGTGTGAGCCACCTGGGGCCAAGTGGATGCAACACCTAACATTGACGATTTGCTCAATGGTGAGGTCCGTCGCGAGTTACCCGTGAAGCGACAAGGAGTGGAATTTATTCTTACATGTGACGTGTGATCTATTAAATGGTATTTAATGAACATTAGAAAAAGTTATAACTCTTTTTGACTTTAATAATTGAATACATGTGTACATATTTTCTTACTATACTTTTCTTTTCCGATGCATTCAACGCACCCTACCGCTAGTAATGTGGGAAAGAATGTGAAAACGATCTGACTTGGTGATATCGGATATATAATATATATAAATAGTTTTATAGTATAGATATATATATATATTAAGAACTCCTAATATATAATATATATTATAGATCCAGTTAATATTGCATAACTTAGTCGATTTTGGAATACAGCTATATATAATGATATATAGTATATATAGTATAGTATACTGTATAATATATATAATATATATATTTATTAATTATCTATACAATATATATATATATTTCTCCCTGTTCTTACCCCTCGAGAAAGGGGTGAAAGCGGCAACTTAAAAGAAGGTTTTATATATATAGTAATACTAATATAATATATAGTATAATATATATAGATTCCCAGTCTATATAATATATATATATCATCGAATACCTGGTTTTCCAAAATAATAATAATATAACTAGTAATAATATAACTACATAGTCAATAGCATGTCTATATAGTGTAATTTAACTATTAGCTTTAGTTTACTTATAGGCGATATCGGGAATATTATGTAAGCTTTATTAATATGTGATTTAATTTTTTTGTACTGTATCAGCTGATAAATAATTTGCTACCCTAAACTAATTTTAGACAATTTTATTTGCACATTCATGTGATTTGGTTAGTTTTTATTTCTTTTGAAAAACTATCTTAAATATTAAGAGAACGGGGAATATATATATAGTATTATATATATATATATATAATATATTATATAATAATATATATATAAGTATATATATATATTATTATACTATTTATATATATATATATATATTATATATATATATATGATTATATTATATATCAGTATATATATATATTATATATATATTATTTTATATATATATATATATATGATGTCTATATATATATATATATTTATATATATTATATATATATATATATATATTATATATATATAGTATATTATATAGATTATATATTATATATATATATATATATATGGCACAAGTCTTAACTAAGGAGACCGTTGTGTCAAATCAAATTGAAAATGCCTATAAAGCTCCTTAGGTATAGGTAGGTTACGGTTAGGGTTAGGTTTAGGTTGGTTAGGTTAGATCCATATAGGTTAGGACTTAGGTTACCCTTTCATTAATACTACATTTTCACACTTAACATATTAAAAATTTTAGTCTTTTTCGCGATCATAATTTACCCGCCTCCTCATTTAGATCTCTGTAACGATATTATATATTAAATATATATATATTATAATTTATTCATTTATATAGTTATCTATGTATATATTTTATTCTATCACAATTCTGTGATGTCATTTTATGTAATATAATTTATTACTACTCAGACTCATTTTATTTATTTAAATCATTTAATACTGTAACATTAGAAGGAGGTTTTTCGTATACAATAATCCTATTTCAAGCTATCAAATCACGTAGTAAAGTCAATAAATCTTTTAATATTAGAAATATGGATTAACTATGATATTTATCGGTATGGTTGTGCATTGTATTAACGATTTATTGTATAAAGGAGTGAAGTAGTTCATAAAATTCATTATTGAATCGAGTCGATCCTGCACCATAGAGCATCTGTTGTAATTGGGAGATTGTAGAGTCCAAAGGACTTCGAGATTTTCTATTTATTGTATTTGTGTTGTGATGTGTTTCTAATGTTGTTCATATTATTGAAATTTTAATCTTGGTGGTTTTGGTGTAATCGTGTATTGGTGTAAGAGCTGATTTTCCATAATGGGATTAGAGGTATGTTGTGTGTTTTGTTTTTTTTGTACAAAAATAATTTCAGTGATGATTTGTCCTTGGCCGACTGTATAATGTATATAGTAGATTTATGATGTCGAATTTAGACATTTTCACCCGAAAAACGCCTCGTTTCCAAGAACAAATTGATGAAACCTATTTTACAAAAATGTTACATAAACTGATATATATATATTGTGTGTATTAGTATATCATATAGTATATTATAGTATATTTGGTGAATATAAGTAATCGATTTCAATGTGATCTATATTAATTATAGCAATTCATACATTACTGGCCAGAAGAATGTGATGTTCGCAACAGAAATAGTCAGCCTCTATTCTGCAACGCATATTTGTGATTGCGGACATCGTTTGCAATATACCGTTGTATATAATTGGTTAAGGGAACACGTCTCATATGACAATTTGCCCGTAATTGCGTGTCACAAGATGCGATTATTGCGTGTGCCTCTTTAATTTCTTCTGGCTTTCAGACTGTTGCATGTATAAATAGCCTCAAAATGTTTCGCATTACACACACGAAGAAAAAATCCTCTAAGACGGTGATCATGATATTGGATACCGCTCGTGGTCGTCCAATGGTTCAGTGTACCTTACTCACCCGTACTGCATATCGTAAAACGGTGGATTAACTAGAGTTCAAAATTGATTACGTCGCAACTAAAACGTGAAAATGAATGCTGGGGCGCTGATGGTGCACGAAATTCATTCAGATCTTAAACTGCTATGGAACGTTCTTATCCAGTGTGAGTAGGCAAGTATCAATATTGTTCAAGTAAGATTAGAGCGATAAACGTCTACCAGTTAAGCCTCGCTGGTAATAAAGAGATGGACCATACTCCAAAATGGTCGTCCATACATTCCGGACCACATGAGGTGCAATGAATAGCTGTGTTGATGCGAGGTTTTCAACTATTGGCTGTGGGGTTCTTCATCAATCGCATCATAGTTAGAATGTTGTGATGTGAACGGAGCGATTGAGTGTTTATGGAAAAATTGATGTAACTGTGTCTGAAAGTTCAAACACAGATTTGTTCGATAAAAAATGATGAGATGTCTGTGAAATTTTCATGTTCTCGCATCCATCTCGATAGTATAGCTGACGATCTTCATAGTGTACAGTTTTTTTTTGATACACGTAGGCCTGCACTCGTTGGATGTGTGGGATAGAGGAGACAAGAAGTTGATTTTCAGAATACCCTGAAATGACTTTAAGATCAGTGAAGAATTGACTGATTCTTCACAATTAGTAGTTGAAGACAATCATTTCTGGTACTATGTCAATGGTAGGATCTTAGTTCCTAGAAGTTCTTGGAGAACCGTGCTTCAGATAATCTCGGAGTTGATAGCTTGCAGGTGTCGAGCGCATTATTCATTAGTAAGTTTTTTAAAACTTACGCTGTTTCTCTAACGACAGTTGATGCAGAACGTTGAGATCATTGTTTGATGCGGATGTTGATGACACGCTTTGGGTATCATTTCCTCTCATAGAGACGCAAGGTATGGCTGCTAATGATCATAACCTTCGTATCAGACCGTAAAACAAATAATGTCATATTGCAGCCATTAGCACTATGTTTGGTGGTAAACTCATTTTGAAAAAATTGTCAGCACAACACATTGAACACAGGAATTGACGGTGTGTGACACAGAGCTAGATATAGTGTATATATGAAGCGGAGAACGAGGAAGTCGAAGTATAATGAAGTAGAGTAGGAAACCTTTCCTACGGATATATGATTTGCTGATTCATCTTGAAAATAGTGTAAAGATGAGAATAGTGGCCTGGGGACGGGCAATGATATATACAGATAGTGTACCCAACATAAGTTCTAACACCATGAGTCATAGATGGAAATGAGATCGAGTGTGTTGCAGGTGAAAGTTATTGACACATTATTATTATTATTATTTATACAAAGGTACTTCATACTTGTTTTTTCGACAAAGTACAAACGAAGAAGATAGTAACGAAATAAACGACCCATCTAGAAATAGATAATTATATATATTATATAGATTAAATATAATATATAGTATATAATATATATACAAAGATATATAAATATATTAATAAAAAGATAAAGTAATAGTACTATTATAAATAAAACCATAAATCTTGTTTAACTATCTGAATGAATAAGATTTATTTGAATATATATCTCATAGCTATCTCTATATATCAGTTACAAGATATCTCGCTCAGTGCCCACGCGTGTATACCCCTCGCATAGGGATATAAAAGCACTCAGTTAAGGTTGTTATTATATATATAGCCTTAATATTTACATATATAATAATAAATATACATAATTAGATTAATAGTATGAATGTAATTATCTCATAGGAATAAATAGCTAATATATATATAGTAGAAGATCTCAGTTCCGTCATCTCTTTATTAGTAGGATAAAACCATATACTATTAAAGTATACTAACTTATTAATTCTGTAATATATAAGTAATATATATATTTTTTATTTTACAAGTTTGTTCACGTCACCAACTCTTACACGGGAGCAGTTTAGTACCCATATTCAGGAAGGGTCCGGTGTGTTTGCACCAGTCTAAAATCTTCAATAGACTATTACGTAAATCTACGCAGAAATAGAGCACAGACGCAGGCTTTATAAGTGATGGATCGAGTGAATTTCAGCAGGAAAACACTGAGATGGGTTATTGTGAGAAGAATTCCACAGACAGATAGGGATGGCACAGTATTTGAAATGGAGACATCATTCATACCCATTGGAACTAGCCTGGATGTTTAACCTTACTATCACTATACCTTAACTCGGGGCAGTACACAGGATTCCCCTTATGTTCTATACGTAACGGTACGTTCGTATTAGTTAGGTTAGTCTGTGAGTGGTATAAGCTTCCTCTCTGAAAATGCCGCGCTGACTATACGTAATACCAGGAGCTTTAGATATATTAAATAAGCTATACAGGTCTTCACATGCGTGAACGATAACATGGATTTACCAATGTCTTATCAATGATGAACTGGATAAAATAACAGAACAGTTTATAGCTTTTTTGGCTTTATGATCGACTCCTATTCCATAATAGTCGGGTGGAAACGAGCCCCCCCCAGATTAATAGAGAAACAGTACTCCATTATCAAGGGCGGTATGAGACCTTGTTATAGGCTGGTAATTAAAGTGAGAAGAGGTAAGATAAATCTCGCATCTAAAAGACTCCCAGTTCTCTTTTGAGGCTAGCCTAGCAATACTACGTTATGTTGATTGTGAGTGTTTCTCCTCAAACTAATTTTTTATTGTTTATGTTAAAGGGCACAAGATTAGTTTATCTTTGTTCAACAGGAGAGTACATAATGATAAAGGAGATACCGTCGATAAATGTATTATAAATAAGTTTATATGTGAAAGTGTTTAGGAGAGGGATATTATGTAGAAGTTGAGTTTTTAAATGAATTGTGAATATATTCACTAAGGTTGTAGAATACTCTACCTCAAATTCGGAATTCTATCAGTCAGCTGGATATAGATATCGGAAATAGTATATAGAACGAGAGACTAATTCTAGATAAAGTAAAAGAGGTGTAAGCTAGAAATTTGATTGAGTTGAGGAGATCAATGAGTTCGATTCCATTATGAGAGTAGGAATATAGTTAGATAGTAATGTGCAGGTGAGAAGCTCTATTTAAATGTGAAGTAAGAAAAGTAAGGAGATTAATCTAAATAAACTTCCTGAGGACCACTAACTTATTAACAGAATAAAAGAAGATAAGTATCGCTTCATCATCAACCACTCAAGCCGATATTGAGCGATCAAAGTAATAAGCGAAGACATAATATAAGCAATAAGTAGATGAGAGGAACGCTCTGTGTCGCTTGCCATTCCCGGTCAAGGCTTATGGATAATATGTGGCCAGCCGTCCCCACGCACACCGTCCTCTCCACGTACCTTCACTGTACGGCTCAGGTGTAAAAATAAACCATAATATATTAATTAACTAATATATATATATATATTTATATATATTATATAGTATAATCATATTATAATTATAATATATATATATATATATATAATTAATATATATATCTATATATTAATAATATATATATATATATATAATATATATTATATATATATAAGTGATTATATATATATATATATAGATATATATATAATATAAGTATGTTTCTTATTAATAACGAACGTATGAAGGTTCGTATGTGCTTAATATTATGTTCTTGCATAATATCTAATAGCACATTAGCCTGAGTATATGCCATGCTCACTGCTCTACCCAAGCTCCCTCCATTCTCTCATCATTTTGATATATATTACTATACTTATGTCTAGATTATCTTTCAAGTCGCATCTCAATTATCGGCTTAGTATGTTGATGATTAGCGTACTTCTTCTTTTTCTATTAATAGTGGTGTTCTATAGGGTGTTCCTCAAGGTTCTGTGTTATCTCCTACTTTATTCTATAATTTTTATCATATAATCAATTATCTCATCATAGTATATAATATAAATTAATATATTGATATAATATATATTAATATATATATTAGTATTAAAATATAAATCATATAATTTGAAATAATCTAAGATGTTATCTCATAGGACCCACCTACTCGAGCTCTAATACTAAAGAAGCTAGGTGAATAATGACCATCACTGAGTGATTAGATAAAAGTCATAATATCATGGTAAGATATAGATGTAGGTTACCTAGTACATAGATATATATATGGTTACTATTAATATGTTGAATGGTCTAATAAAATGGATAGATAATATATTTGTCATAAATATTAGATATTTATATTAATATTTCAGTGTATAATAAAATGAAATAAATAATAAATAATAATAATATAACGATAATATTAATTATATATTATAATATTATGATAATTAAATATTAATATCATATATTATATATATATATATATATAATATATATATATATTATATTATTATAATATATTAATATATAATAATATTTATATATAATATATGATATTAATAGTTAATATATATATATATTATATACTAGTAATTATAATATTTATTTTAATCTTAATTATTAAGTTATATATGTCATAGTTAATTACTACTCATCATGGGGTAAATAAGCTCTTTTTTCAAGTTAAGGGGTATTTTATATATATTAATTAAAATAAATAATAAAAGTTTATTTGAATAAAATTCATCCCAATTCCTATAGATATCTTGAAACGCAAATTCCTCCTAGTATAGGTAGACGAGACGGATGGTGCATGAAGAGAAGGAGATTAAAACAACTAGAAAAGACTAGATGATTTCTTGTATATATAGTAAGTTCCATCAGAAAAGATAGGAGTTGCTATGAAAGGAGGATACGTAGCATCAAACAATAAATATATATATTGAAATCAAGCTTGGGATCCCTAAATTATTATTCACACATGATTATTCAATGAGAAAAGACCTCATACCATTGGTTTACTATACTCTGATTGTTGTGATATCAAATCGGATTATCTCTGACGGTTATCCCAAACATGAGCGTACAGCTTTCCTTTCTGTCTCCACAATTGCGGAATCCTGAACGTTCTTTTCTATCAGCTTTATTTGTGTTCGCGATCATGATTCCTATAGCGTAGAATCGCAATGTTAGAGCGATGCTCTCAAGAAACGACTAAGCCGTTAACGTGCTCGCGTTATAAAACGTACGCTTAGCTAGGGACGGATTATAGATTTATACGATGGAGGACAAGAGTTTATATCCTTTGTTAATCTTTTACGATATGTGACTTGGTTATGCCGCACAAGAAGGGCTGTTACTGTGCAATCACCTCCCCCACCCACATAAATGATGTAAGCTTCAATAATGCATATCATTCTATCTCTCTCAAGATCTCGTTGATTAATAGGCTCCTCATTGATATAATGTTTTGTGAATAGCTGTATATATTCTCGACATATTTTTTTCTCTCCTTCATAATAGTTATAGAATATAATATATCTTACAATGAATGTTCATACTCTATATGTAGGTGTTTGTGAATATTATTAAGCTATGTAGAATATATATCTTATATATATATAATATATATATTATATATATATATAAAGTAATACATAGATAAGTAAAAAAATTTCCGCACTACTGAACAGTAAACTCCAGCTTTTTTTGGCCACCTTCAGGCTAAACCGTTATACTTCATATATTGTTATTATTATATCATTATATCTTAGATATTAGTTATAATGGTATACACTATAATTGGGTAAAATCAAACTATATTAGAATAATCGAAATCATTTAGATAATTAGTTATAATAAATAATACATATGATAAAAAAAGAATAATTCTGGTTGTTATAATTATAGCTTTTTGATATGTTCATGGCTTATGCTCAATTCATCCTCCGAATAGTATACAGTGATCTCATTACTCAATTTGACATCATATTCGCTATTTAACCTTAAATATTTATATATAATATTACGTGCTTTGGATGTTTCTCTGACAAACAAATTCATGAATCTTACCTATATAATTAGATTTTAAATATATCATTGGGAAGAGTCCAAAAACTTATAACAATCGGGCGACGAACTTATAAAAATAGCTTTGATGTTTTATAACCACATAGAAAACAAAAACAATTAATAACTCTGTAATTAAATAGCTTTATTTGATTTTAGTCATTCTAAATATATTAGAATCATTTATCTGATTATTCTTAGTACTCTCGGCTGTATTCTTTATTTCTCGTATCTACTACTATAAGTTGGAAAAATAATCTAAATACAAAATTTCACCTACTTCTTTATGATTATATGTTGTTATATAATGACTTAGAAAATAAATCTGTTTCTTTGATATGCAGTACTAAAACTCATATATTAGTCTACATTGACAGTCGACACAATATGCATACATCGTAATAATAAATTAAACATAATAAAATATAATTAATAGTAGTGATCACGTATTGATAGTATTTGAATTGTAGATTAAGAAGCATATCTGCTTACGAAGTGTAACAGTATTCAATATGTGATATTGACTATCTTCCTTTACTTCTATCTTTTACTTTTATCCGTCTTCTTGTCTCTTTTCTGTGTGTCTCTTACTTACTTCTTTCATCTCATTCTTTATGTCATATTCTTTCTAATTCATTCTTCATCTTCTATATATTCTTCTTTCATTTCTTCTTCTTCTTCTTTTGCTTCTCTTTGCATTCTTTCCTCTTACTCTTCAACTATATCCATCACTTCTCTCTTCTTCTTCTTCTTCTTCTCTTCTTCTCTTCTTCTTCTTCCTTTACTTTACTTCTTCCTACTTCCTCATCTCTTTTTTTCATCTTTATCTATCCTCATCTATCTTCTTCTTTTTCTTACTTCTTTTTCTTCTTTCTTCTTCTTCTTACTCTCTATTCTATTTTCTTTTCTATCTTTTCTCTTTTTGACTACTTTCTTCTTCTTCTATACTTCTTCTTCTTCTTCTTCTTCTTCTATCTTCTTCTTTCTTCATTATCTCTCTCTCTTCTTCTATACTTCTTCTCTTTCATTCTTACTTCTTATCTTATCTTCTTTCTATACTTCTTCTGTCTTCTTCTTCTTCTTCTTACTTTCTTCTTCTTCTTTATTTTTTATTCTTTTATCTTCTTCTTCTTCTTTCTTCTTATTATTCTTTCTTTTCTTCTTCTACTTTCATTATTTCTGTATTTATATAAATATATACTGATCTTCTCTATTTTATCTTCTTTTTCTTCTTACTTCTTCTTCTTATTCTTCTTATCTCTCTTCTTCTTCTTCTTCTTTTTCTATCTTCTCAACTTCTCTTCTTCTTCTTTACCTTCTTCTTCTTTCTTCTTCTTCTTCTTCATTTCTTCTTTTCTTTCATTTTACGCTTTTTCCTATTCTTTCTTTTCTTTTGTTTCTTTTCTTTTCTATTTCTTCTTCTTTGTTTCTTTTCTTTTCTTCTATTGATTTTTTCTTATATTTCATTTCTATTTTCTATTCTTTTTCTTTTTATGCACTCTTGCCGATCTTCTTAAGTTACATCAGTTTGATAACTATATTTTTTTCAGTCTATTCTCTTATGTCGCACATCCTCCTCTATTCTTTTTTTTTCTCTTTTTATCACTCCTCTCTTCACAAGATAATCCTTATTCTCATCTAATCTCTCCTTACAATACTCTCATACTCTCTAAAAAACTCACTTTTGCCTTACAAATCATCTATCATGTTTTATATGTATCTCTCTAGCTCTTTTCACTTACAAAAGATTTATTTATCATATTATATTTTAATTTTTTAATTTTAGGTATAATTATAATTTCGTTATCCGTTATTCTCCCTGTTATTCAGAGTATCACCATTAACAACCACTAATACCGACTTTTATTCATATGTAACCATGAATTTTATTTTTACATAGAATGATAGCCAGGTTCTGGTATTTGAATTTAGATATATTTTAAATGCTTAGAACGAAATGAAACACTCGATTATAATAATAGGAAATACGTCATTGATGAGTAAAAAATTGATCAATAGTTTATATAAAGAAATTATTAACTAAGATGAGAATTTTTTATTATAATTGTGATTTGACCAATTTCATATTAATTTATCATTATTAGTTTTTCATATGTATTAAATTTCTTATTATTATATCATTAGTATATGGTGAATAAAATACACATACATAGCAACTGTCTACTATTATTAAATTGACAGTGATGATTAAATGTCCACTGACTCGACTGTGACTATTGACGATTATCCAACGTGATCGTCTGATTGTACGTGTTTAAAATTATTTTTAAATATTTCTTCTAGGTTTTATATTCAATTAAAAAAAAAATTATCAAAGAATATTTTCACTTCTTAACGTCTCCCTTACTATTTTTTTAATGTAATAATTTTTTATCAGATAATCAAGTTTACATACTACTGGTACAAAGCCTCAATATTATCTTAGGCGGTGGTTTATGATATACTTCAATCATTTACCGTTCACTTATGCACAAGACTCAAAATCTCAAATGTTCCTCAAGAGAATATATCTAAAATTTTAGCTAATATGACGAATAAAAGATATCTTTATTCATTTGATTTATAAAACATTCATTTATTATATTAGTACTCTAAGGCGTCGCAATAAATCATTAGATTGTTTCATTATTTCTTTATATTTACTTTTCTTTTAAATTCTTATCTATACAAATTATGCAATAAATGAGGTAGCTAAACGACACAACAACTTTCCACTATGTCTATATAAATGATGAAGCTATATGGCATAGTTTCCCCACGCATTTACTAAAGAAATTATTTTTGGTCCGGCTATTATCACCTCTGTAATTTTTGTTGAAGAATCCTACTTTTTACTCCTTAATCACGTATTAGACGCTCATTCTTTCTAACATTTTTCTAATCTCTTTGCTGGTGAAAATACTTTTAGATCACTCGCAATTTGCATAAATAAGCGTATATTCAATCACCACAGATTTATTTATTTCTTAATTATTTGAAAAATGAATTCATGGTGTTTTCTAAATGTTCAATTTAACAAATCTTAGCAAAAAATTTAGTTTCTAGTCAATTATATATGGAGTAGAGGTCGCCAGGCCTTCTCCAGACATGAGGTCTTAACTAGCTCAAGTACTTAGGTATTTCATATTGGTATGAATATAGATTATTATGCCCGTGTGTTTGGTACTTTACACTAAAAGTTCATTTTTCTAGTCAACTACATTTTATTCAGCTTTTAACAATTTTGTTTTATGATAATATATTTATATTAATCTATTAATGTAGTTAAGGTTATTAAGTTAGTATTAACCTATATCAACACACTATATTAAATTCTATATTTATATTATTATTTAACTGTATATTTAAACAATTTGATTAATAATATTTCTATTTTATCGAAACATCTGAAGATTTCAGGTGTTGTACTTGAGAAGTTTCCTTTGTTTTTTTATTATACAAAGAATTTTTATTTATATATAAATCATTAGATGCTAAATATTTTATTAACTATTTTTATAGTCTCACTTTTGTACAGATCCTCAATAAACATTTGGGCATTATAATCAATCATACATATAAGATCCTAGGTATTTTCTTCCAAAATCAATTAATACACCTTCTACCACGATGAGTTACTGGTTGGATTTTTCAGAGGTTGGCTTTTATCATTTAATAATAATCATGATATAATATATATATTTATCTTAAGGCTTTAACTGATCAGGATAAGACACGATTTCCCAAAACCAATTTCATAAATTCTTTCGAAATTGATTTAATTTTTGACTAGGTATACGGATATTCGAATGTACCTGATGATATCGGAATAAATAAAGAAATAATGTTTTCTCAAATAAAGGTGACTAATAAGTTGTGTAATTTCTCTAAGCGCAGATCACACAGTTATTTAATATGTATTTTATTGGATATTATGTATTAATTTTAATTTTCGATTGGTAATTATCTCCAAAAATAAAAAAAATAATGTATATATGTCAAATTTTAATTTCTCCAGATTTCATTCTTCCACAACGACATACTTGCGCCGTTCCTTAATTCACTCATCTTTTAAATGGTAAGATGTTTCTTCGAATCAAATGTCGAACAATTCTGGATATTTTATCACCTTCTCATTCCTCGACATTTTTCTTCTGTTTTCTTCCCTTTAATTCCAATTTTAATGAGACTTTCCCAGGCAATGTCCAGTTATTCTTAATTAATTTATTTCATTCCTAACTTTGTAGATCCGGGTATGTTATGAGCCAGATTTTGTATTTATATGGGTGTTCAGATCATCGTGTTCGACCCCTTGTCTTCTGTATTAGATTATGGGCGAAGGAGAAGCAATTAACAAGGAAGAATCAGCCTGGGATGTGGTTTTCAAATTTCACCATGACGATGTTGGTATTGTTTTTCCTTATGAACGCAAAATCTGCTGCGGTTATTCCACCTCTTTTAAAAATGGAAAAAAAATTTGGTAAGAGATATATTTTTATTTTAATGTTTCAATTCTTAGTTATTTTTACATAATTCATTTAGTTGTTTATCGTTTCTATAAAAAGTGAAGTACAAAGGACTCTGCTGTTACAGGTCATCAAGTATTATGATCTTTTATGCACTGCTATGTACATATATTTTTATTCGCTTCATTTGTTAGAAATATTATGTAATTTATAGCTTTCGTAGGTTACTTCCTGAGTCCCATTTTGCTTTTCTCAATTTACATTTATTTTTTAGCTGGCGTCTGAAGAAGACACGAGGGAGTGTTCGAAACGTAACGCCTTCCCCCCCCTCTCTTTTAATATTTCACGTCTTCCTTCTGATGTTTCTCTTTTTTCTTTTTTACCCTCTTTTTTATATTTAGTGGTTTTTTACTTTAATATATACTATATACTATTATACATCAGTATATATATAGTATATATATAATATATTATATATATAATACTATATAGTCATATACTATATATATATATATTATATTATATTATATATATATATATATATATATATATATTATATTTTATTTAAAATATATATATATATATATATATATATATATTATATATATATATTATACTATATATATAGATATATATAATATAATATATATATATATATATATTTTAATTATACAATATATATAATATATTTATATGATTTTATATATATCTTCATCTTCATCATCTCCCAGGGAAGAGGTGTATCACATGTCAGTGACAAAGAAGGCCCTTCTGATATCATTCTTGACTTTAAAGGCTCCTCGTTCTTTCTGTGCGCTTGGCAAGCCAGCAAGAAACCAAACCGTGTGACGGTTCATCAGACACCAACCAAAGGCTAGTTCTTGAGTTATTTGAAAATAATCTCCCAGGAAGGATGTTCACCCTGTCAGTGGAACGAGCTCTAATTGATATCATCTTTCCCTTTAAACTCTTTTTTCCTTTCTTGATGCTCTTCCAAACAAGAGTGAGCTTGTCATTACCATTTTCTGATACCAGAGGCTAGTCCTTGGAGTTAACTTCAATTAAAATATGAAGCGGGGACAGGGTTGACTAAGGCTGTCGTCCTCGTGCAGAAATCTCTCAGTTATATATTAATGTATATGTATATATATACTATATCAGTATATATATATACATATATTATATATTATATATATATTACTATATAATATATATATATATATATATATAATAGATTATATATATTATATATATAATATTTATATATAATATAGTATATTACAATATGTATATATATATATCTATAAATATTTATTATATATATATAGTATATATATACTATATTATATAAATATATATATATACTATATAACTATCATATATACCGATATATAACTATATATACTACTCATTATTATATAATATATATAGATATATATATATATATATATACTTATAGTATATATATTATATATAATAATATATATATATATATATATATATATAATATATATATATATATAATAAGATTGTTAAAGAAAGAACATATAATGAGAAGGTAAAGAATTAACTGCCTTCTCTGGGGCATTGAACCACCGCATGTTGCGCGTGAGGACAATATCTGCCCCGCGTGCTAATACAAACTGAGCTATCACACTCCAAGGCCCCAAAAACTTGATTCAAGAACAGTTATAAAGCAACCGAGTTCCGTCAAGCGACATCACCAGGTGTCCAGCCTGGTCCTATCTCTCGTTCCCTTTATATTTTTAGATGGTTAAATTTGCATCATAATTTCGCAATTTATATAAGACTGGTTAAAGAAAAGCAAACACTATAATGAAGAAGGTAAAGAAGTTAACTGCCTTCTTCTGCGGCATATTGTCCTCACGCCGCAACATCTGCGGTGGTCAATCCCAGAGAACGGCAGGTTAATTCATTTACCTTCCTCACTCTATCATGTTCTTTCTTTAACATGTCTATATAATATGCGATTATGATGCAAATAATTTAACATCTAAAATATAAAGAACGAGGAGACGGTTAGGACAGGCTGGGACACCTGGGTGATTGCTCGCCTTGACGGGCAACTCGGGTTGCTTTAGATAACTGGTTCTTGAATCCAATGTTTTTTGGCTTGGAAGGATAGCTCACGTTGGCTATAGCACCGGGACATATTGATAACCTCACCGCGCAACATGCGCGTGGTTCAATCCAGAGAAGGCAGTTTCAATTTCCTTTACCTTCTATTCTATATGTTCCTTTCTTTTAACATCATTAGATAATGCCGATTATGATGCAATATTGCAAGCATCCTAAAAAACAATAAAGAACGCCAGAAGTAGGACAGGCTGGACACCCCTGGGTGATGTCGCCTTGACGGAACTCGGTTGCTTTATAACTGTTCTTGCATCCAAGTTTTTTGGCTTGGAGCGAATAGGCTCAGTGGATATAGCACCGCCGGCATATTGTCCTACCACGCGCAAACTTCAGCGCGTCGGTGCAATCCCAGAGAAGGCCAGTTACATTCTGGTTACCTTCTCATTATATGTTCTTTCTTTAACATCTTATATAATTGCGATTATGATGCAATATTTAACAATTCTACTATATATAGTAATATATATATATATATACTATATATATATACTATATATATACCTATATACTATATATAATATATATTATATATAGATATATAAACTATATAATATTATATATATATATATTTAATAATATAATATAGTATATATAAGTATATAGTATATATACTTATATATATTAAGCTATATATATATATATATATATAATATATATATATGTATATATCAATATATATAATATATAATATATATATAATAATATACATATATATATATATATATATATATAATATATAATATATATATAATATATAAAATATTTATATATTATATATATATATAATATATACTATATATATGATTATATATATATATATATATATATATATTATATATACTATATATACATACATATATATATATAGTATAATAATATATATATATATATTATAATATATATATAGTATATACTATTATATATATATATATTATATTATATATATATTATACTCAATATATATATATATTTCGTATATATATATATATAGTCTTATATATATATATATTATATATATAATATATATATATATATACTATATATATATATATATAGATATATACTATAATATAAATTGTTCGTGACTGCATTTACCACAGTCAAGATCTTAAAGGTTGGAAAGTATTTGGAACGCGCTACCTGGAATACTTAATGCTCTCTCTCTTCAAAGAGTTTCCAACCGAAGCCTTCTGATTTTTCATCAACCCCTTTCTGATGGCATTTAATTTCGTGTCTTCGCTTTTATATGAATACCACTTCGAACTTTCTTTAACGTTGTTTTGACCTTATAAATCTTTGTTAATAATGAATTGCCAATTTTGGTGATACTCATAATCTTTGGTTTAATTCTTCTTGTTTTTCATGTTGTTAATGTTAATGTTAATGTTAATGTTAATGTTAATGTTTAATGTTAATGTTAGTGTTACATGTATATGGTTATTCGTTTAATGTTAAGCTTCTTTCTTCTTCTCTTCTTCTTTCTTCTTCTTCTTTCTTCTTCTTCTTTCTTCCTTCTTCTTCTTTTCTTCCTTCTTCTTCTTCTTCTTCTTCTTCGCTTAACTCAGAGTATTCATCTTTTCTTATTTTGTTATTATTATTGCTTTGAGTTTTCCGTAATTATTTTAAATTTCCTTTGTTACTCGTTAAAAGCTCTTCGAAAGTACGCCAAAATTCGAAAATTAGGTATTTTAATTTACTTCCTTTTGTTTTTTATATATAGTTTAAAAAACGAAAAAGAAAAAAAAAACATTTTTCTTCTCTTGTTTTTTTTTTTTGTATTGGATAAAAAACTATAAATTAAAGTATCTATTCTTCAACTATTATATTTTTGTATGATATTTTTTTCCCAATTTACTCCTTTTTTTATTAAAAAGGTTAGCACGTTGCTGCATAGCTTTTCTGAGAATTGGCAACTCTTCCCCTAGGTATTTGCTACCTAAGATACGAAAAGATATCGAACCAGTGTCCTTGGCATTTAAAGGCTTTAATTTTGTGTTTTATGATAATGCTGGACTCATTCTCCAATCCTGATTCCGACTATTTGTGAATATTTCTGATTCAGATTCCAAAGATTTCGGAAGTGTCCGGTTTACTTTCCGGATACCAGCATAACCAGATCCACCGATACTAGCATTCCACCACTATTCAACGATAACTGATACCACTACAGCGCATTCCTTCACCCGCATTCCCGAATATTATCCAGCAAAATAGCGTCATAACAAGTTATTAGCGATTCTGATCTCCGACTCCATCTTCCAATTCCAAGCCGGCGTTGCCATAATTCCACAACACGGGATCGCTCCAAGAGGCAGAAAAAAACACCACCAATCAGCTTATCCTACTACAAACGCCTCCCCAAACGATACCAATTTGCCCTACAAAGAGAAAGCACTTTGAGAAGACTAAAAGACACGTTGACCGGTTAAAAATGTCTTTATTGGCCTAACAAAATTCCCTGGAAATGAAATAACATAATTTCCATTGGCAAGAATACTTTTTCTACCAAAATAAATTATTCAATTTTTCAAGAGTATGGGGGGGGAGGGGCCAATGTCCTGGAGTAGGAAGACCGGAAAAAGGGAGGGATACTCGGCATATGGGGGGGGGGGGTCATTTGGAAATTGGGGAGACGAGGAGCAAGGAAGGGAAAAAATGCCGTAGGAAAGAGGGATTTATTTGAGCGATTATAAGACAGAACTAGCTACGCTGCGCATTTTTCTTAAACTTAAAAGATACCAATTTTTTTAATTAAAATGTTCCTTTCTATTTTTATTCGAATTCTGTAAACGTTGACTAGCTCCAGCCACCAAAACACAATATAAGTAAGTTAAATTCTATATATTCACACCGTATTCTGGTGGACACAGGGTTTGTGAAAGGTTAAAACTTATTTTAAAAAATAAAGAAAACGATTTCCATTCACCTAAAACCGTAATTATAAGTTTTATTCACATAAATAAAATCATCAAATTTGTCTGCGGTTACCTTCCTATAACTTCAGGTAATTATTTTCTATAAGCCTTGATATATTCATTGACATATACACACCACACTACATTAAAAACATATTAAATATATAATATAACACCTACTATGATATATATACCTATATCATACACTAGCGGAACCTAGCCACAGTTATACCCCCCGACCACAACCCAAGACATAACTACCCCGAGGACGCACCATATATATAACCGCGAATTATAGTATACCATTATATACTAACACCACTATGCTACTATATATATATTATGGATTATACACGCTGTATGTAACGAATTGCTATTTTGTTGTAAAGGTTGTTTGGGTTCAATTCGCAGAGTGAAACTGTATTAAGCAAGGTTCCCTTTACCCACATTCAGCAGAGTGGGGCGCGTGGTATTCCCATATAATAAAAACCAGCCGCGCACATAAGTACCTAAAAACATACTATAAACTATATCATTATATATATACCCCGCGCGGCAACACAAAACCGACAACGGACCCCGAACACCACAGCGCAAAGACCGCCAACAGCGGCTGCAAACCACCCACGCGAACACACAAGCCACGTATGCTATCATAATAAAAACACGCATCATCCGCACCACACACCTATAAAATACCGGGCTACCCCCTAGCCGACCCTAGGCAACAGCCGAAAAAATACTAACAACGGCCGCCCCCTAGTATACTATCGCATATAGTAATATACTACCGGACGAGCATAATACTACCGAACAACCGGCCGCGGCCCTACCATACACTATATCATTGCCCAAGGGGGTCGTAACTTCTGGTTGATTTAACGATGGCATCCTCCTAATCGGAATTTTCTAGCGATTTAAATAATCAACAACACCAAGCCGCCCGACCCCACAACGCTGGCCAACTGTAACAACGGCATCATGTTTCGGGTGAAAATAAAACCTCATTTTCATTTATGCTGCTACAGCAGCGACCCCTTTTGGAAAGAAGATGTAGCACTGAGCATGTAAATCCTAATAGTGGCATCAAAACTCGGACGTCAGCTTAGTTGAAGAAGTTGGTAAGAGGAATGATGATGGCAGTAATGCACTGAGGACCGTTAAAGCCAAATGCACGAAGAATTTCCAAAATAAGTACGGACTCATGAAACGGCCTGCAATGTAGTATATGTCCTTTTACAAGTAATAGTGAAATCAATCTCTTGCCCAAGTATTTACAAATGCGGGGAAGTTGACATAAGTTCGTAAGTAAAATCAACACAACCAAAATATCTTGCAAAACGATATTATAAACAGACAAAGCTATTTCTTAAAACTATATTCACTTGACAAACGTTTGAAGACACAAAGTTTAAAAGTAATAACACTTCACAGATTTATAATAAAGAATAAATCACAGTTAACTTTAAATAAGGTAAATTGAGAACAACGGTACATACAG
>JABUQX010049608.1:0-2500 GCA_015478945.1 Trachelipus rathkii | reverse complement strand
GATATCATCTTGACGTTTAAGCTCCTCTTTCTTTCTCATGCCTTTCAAAACCCAGAAGATTGAGTTGTCCAGTACGTTCGACACCACAAGGCTTAGTTCTGAGTTATTAAAGACAAGAATAATCTCCCAGGAAAGCGTGTTCAACCACTGTTAGTGCGAACGATAATCATCTTTTCCCTTTTAAACTCTTCTTCTCCTTCTTTATTAATTTCAAACCAGAAGAATGAGCTTGTCATTACATCTGATACCGGAGGCTAGTCCTTGAATTTTTTCAAGTAAAATATGAAAGGGAATGGTTTGCTAGGCCTGCGTCTGTTACAGAAAATACTCTGCCTAGCTATATATATATATTTTTATATATATATATATATATATTACTATATATATATATATATATTTATATATAGATATATATATATACTATTATATACATATATAATATATATATATATATACTATCATACGGCTACGCAAACTATATAAAGAATATATATAGTAGGACCGCCTACATACAATATATATATATATATAGCCTCATATATACAACCAAACGCAAGCAACATCTAATACCAAACTTTGCTAATACCAACTAATATATATTTATATATATAGTATATACAGGCGAGGCACCACGACCGCCCCATTAACATAAACACTCGGGCCTCATATATAGTAATACTAATATCATATATATAGTAATATATACTACTACTCACTATATATATAATATATATATACATATAACACCGTATATATATATATATATATATACCCACCCGCTGTCCAGTTACCTTGCAGACAGACAACACCCACCCACCCCACACAACAAACACACCCACCACCAACAAAAACCACCCCCAGAACCCTACAACGGTATATATATATATATATAATAGATACTGTATGATTATATACTACATATGCCAGACACCACACACAAGCTAATAACTATAAATATAAAATTAATATCATATATTGTAACACATCTATAGGAGGAAATATATTTTTTCTACAGTTATATCACTATGTTACATTTCTTATATATATATATACTACTATATATATAGTATGATAACAGTATTGATATATATATATAATATAATTACTGTTAACTGGTAGAGTTGATCTTGGCTTTAGAGTCTGAGGATGTGTAGATGTACGATTTTAGGTAATAGTTGATTAGCTTTCTCATTGGAGATTTCTGTCGTTCTAGTAGACTCGGGATTGTTGTCGTGCCAGCTTATCTTCGTAGTATTCGAGCGTGTTAGTGTATTATAGTTCTAGTATTGTGTCGTCGAGACCGTTTTACATCTGGTCTAGTGGTCGGATTATGGGCTATGTCTAGCCGGTAGTTGTTGCAATCTTACTCGACCGGATTAATTGCGTAGTGCTTGAGGTGGAACGACAACGCCACGTGTTGAGGTCTGAAGCTACTTATGTTCAGGGTGTAATAATGATATTGATAGTTATTAATTGCTAACTGATGAGATATCACTAGATGTTCATAGAATTCAGGTTGATTAGAGTGAGGTAAGAGATGGTACGATGCGAGGTGGTTTTATGAGTAGTAATTTAGTCGGGATACACATGAATTTCTTTCTCTAAGGGAGTTTTCCTTAATCGGAATGCTGTATGGATCTTTCACTGCATACCCCATCTTCTATGAGTGGCACTATGGAAAAGTTGTTTCGTATTGATGTTGATTTCGCTCGGTCTATTGCTTGGCAATACTGGTGATACCACCTTTATGGGGTACGCTGCTTTTCGTTTGAACGTTTTTTGGACCTTATAAAATCTGTTGTTTAATAATGAATTGCAATTTTGGTGATTCTGTAGATGTGTGTGGTTGTTAATTCGTCTTGTTTTTTGTTGGGTTGTATGTGATGTTAATGTTAATGTTAATCTTCTTCTTCTTCTTCTTCTTCTTCTTGCTCTCTGTCTTCTGTCTTTCTCTTGACAGTTCTTCTTCTTCTTCTTCTTTTACATTACCCTTCTTTTATCATCTTTTTTATTGTATATATTATTTCTTCAATTCTTACTAATTATATTAATTTAGCCTTCTTTACTCGTTAAAGAACAATTTAAAATCTTAAAAATAAATTGTTAAGAAAATTATTTAACTTTACTTTTCCATTTCATTTTATATTATAGTTTTAAAAAAAGAAAAATAAAACAAAAAAACTATTTTCTTCTCTTTCTTCGCTTTTATGATAATTGGAATAAAGCATCTTCAGAATATTGAAAACTCATGTCTTTAAAACTGTAAATTAAATCGCAAAACCCTTCTCCTGATCTTCAATTCATAATAGATTTTGTATATAATTTTTTCCCCAATTTCTCCCTTTTTAAAAAGTTCCGCAGATTCACGGCCTAGCCCTTTCTAAAATTGGAACTTCCCTAGGTATTTGCTACCTTAAGTTACGAAAGATATCCAAAACCCGTCCCCTTGGCCTTAAGGTTCGATGTTTTATGATAATCTGACATCTCTTCTCTCTTTTTT
>JABUQX010049607.1:0-57627 GCA_015478945.1 Trachelipus rathkii | reverse complement strand
CGGGAAAATACCGGAACAACTCCGAAAAGGCGGCGCGAGGTGGCCCATTTTTGGCCTCCTCTATCAGCGTATTCATTGCGTGCCAGCAGTTACCCCGTACAGTGACCGGAGGGGGGTTCCAACATAAAATAAATTTGTTTCTTACCGGGAATGAGCAGCCGGAAAGAAATTGTCGGTTATCAAGCGCATACCATTGGGCCCCTTTTTAGAATAAAGGTTTTTTAAGCTCTAATTGATATAGGCCGCTTAGGCAATATATATTCATATAGTATATAACTATAATCTAATATATATATATAGTAGTAGATAATTTAATATATATATGATAGAATATATATAATTATATATATTATATATATATATATAGTATACTATATTAATATAGTTAATATATATTATTAAATGCTCTTTATAAAATTTTTAAGCTGCCCCCCCCTTGCTTGGAGGCTGCGAACGCCCATGTGATATATATATATACAGCAAATGGTGCGATACTCAAGAGATTAAAATTAACTGTAGCCAAAAGTTCGTGCAGAATACTGTACTCGAGCGTTCGTCAAACTATTCGAACAAGGAATGAGATGCTTATATAGTTTACCAAAATCGTTTTGTCTGCATTGCCGATGAAGTTATTACACTCACTTCTATCAAATCAAGTGAGAGCTCTCGACTACTGTTGTTCATGCTAATTCAAATGTTTTAATAAAGCCAATTCAGCAAAATTTTCAAAATCTGTAGCCTTGTGTTTGTTCTTTATTTTCCTTAAAAAAAGCTGTATTAACTTGAAGGCGTCTTTGATACAAAAACCACCGAGCCACTCCTCCAGTCTTATCTCCGCAATTACTGTACTCAACCACTCAAAGCTGAACTGCTGTACACCCAAGGTTCTTTCGTGTGGAAAAAAAAAAGACTAAACCTTGCTAAAGCAGCTTTACTATATTCTAAGAATAAAATAAGTTATGCTAATTTCTTGAAAATATAAATTACTCTATTTGTTTTTCCATGACATTTCTTCACTTCCTGTTAGTCTATTAATGCTTCTATTGTCAAGGTGATTAAATTGGCTTCATTCTTAATCCGAAAGATAAAAAAATCTAAATCCTATTTTTTTTGCTACCAATTTTATAGTAGCCCTTTTATTCCTCCTGAAGCGTTTCTTTCGTTTAGAGCGTCTGATATGCTGCAGTACCGTAGCAAAGAAATAGAAAAATAACTCAGTAGACAGTTTTTCGATTGATTAATGATAAATCACGAAGTTCGTTAATTATCTGTTCCAATAATTTTAAATATTAATATATAGAAAATCTTCTATGAAAAATCCTAGATTCTTAGAACAGGTCTTTCTAATAGAGTCAGTTCAATTACTTTCAATAAGTGATATGATAAAAAAAAAGAAAAAAGTCCTCAATTCAAAAAACTTTATTAGTTTTAATCTGTATTCTTTGACTGATTCTGAATCAGTAATATTAATTAACTTACTTATTATCTTCACATTGATATTTTACTCCTAAATGATGTAGGGCTAAATACCGTTTTTTAGGTCCTTCTCTTCTCAACGATACATCTATCGGACAATTTGTTGTAATCTTCTTAACCCCACCCAAAAGTTTTAGATAGTTTGCAATTAAATTGTCCCGTTGAATTTTCTCATCCCCGTTGGGTCGGAATTTGCGAATGTGGGCCTCCAAAAAGAATCGAGGGTCGAATACAGTGAACTTTCCAACTGAGAAGCCATCGTGCACTTTTGGATAACCTCATATCGCCTGCCATAAGTATTTGGATAAGCTAAATTCGATTAAGAATGCTGAAATCAAACAATTACTTTACCTTTGGAAAGCACGCTAAGGACAAGAGAGAAACTCAGAAATCCTAATTATCTTAACTGTGCTTCGCTGAGAGACCAATGTCGTCGCTCCGTAATTCTTATCAACCTATGAACTTTGCCTCATACTTCTTTGATAAATATATCACATTGAGATAAGAAACATCGAAAACTTTTTGAAAAATTAGTTTTATTGCCTAGGAAGGAATTCAACTGGATCATGTACCACCTATGTTGGACCAATTTTTTAGTGGTTGTATGCATCTTCTAGTATTGTAACAGCTGTTTATGTCCTTGCCCAGCAAGAACGGAGACGAATAAAATACACAAAATACTTTTTCCAGTTTGTCCTAAAATTTTGAAAGACAATTATCCGATAATGCTACAGTAATCGATTAAAATGAAACTGTAAATTGTTAGCCCTGCACAAATGGATGTATTCTGATTGAACAATTTTCGTAGATACGAAGCCTGAATTCGCTGAAGTATGTCGCTCGCATACTTTGCTCCTCCATCTCATAGTTCCTTTTGTCTGCGCTCAGTGCAATTTTCGTAATTTGAATTTCTTTGTCTATACTAATTCCCTTACATTATTGTGTTGTTCAAGAGCTTCTTCGGTGCACGCGTTGCGCTTCTGATTATGTCTATAAAAAACCCACTAAAAAATTTCTTCAGGGAATGCCAACTTATTCTTAAGGCACTCCCCAATTTTTCACCCCCTAAAATCATGGAACCATAGAGGAATATCTGAATTTCTCACTCCGAATTTACCCTATAATAAGACACCAAAACTGTAGCTCATTTTGTTACCCTCTAAAAATCAGTTGTTTCGTGTTTTCAACTTACGTGGTTGGTGTGGAAAATCTCTCTTTTCAAAACGCCCATGGTTTTGACGAATTTTTCGTACTCAACTTCGACCAAATTTTTCTTTCCTCATGCACATACATAAACTTGAAAATTATTCATAAAATATATATAATAGTGCTTATCGGGAGAGGAAAATTTTTCGATCTTTTCTGAATTGTGGACTCCGGCGCTCTGTCCAAAATTTCCAAAACTCACACTGTACGCTTGATTTTTGACAATGAGAAATTGCCGATAATTGTTCCTGTTCACCGTTCGGCGGCTAAGTGGAGTGAAATCTCAGCAATCTAGCTGTGGCAGGAGAGCCACCACTTATTACTTAGATAAATTCTTATTTAATCGAATAGGTTTTGATTTGTTCTTGTAAGTATTAAACATATCTTTCAAAAAAAAAAACTGTTGAGAACTTTTTTTTAAAAAACTTCTTTTGCTATATTGGCATTACAACAAAAACATTTGGGTATACTAAAAAAGATGTATCCTCGCCACGACCGGGGCTATACAAAGCTTGAAAAAGTTCTTTGATGCTCATGGATATAAGTGACGAAAAAACATTACTTACCCATATCAGTGTCTGTCACTTTTTCCCAAAAAAATTCAAGGTTTGAAAAACCGTGAAATGGATGTGGCGATATTTTTTCTATACTTGTCCGAAAAATCCGCAAATTTCAGGGCCCCTATATGTACGTAGTGGGTGGTCTCGTTTCTGGCGAGATGCTCTCGTTCTACTCTATGATCATATTACTATTTCGACAGAGACCCCATTGAGGAATATAGACCATCATATTCAAATCTCATTACCCTTACTGTCTGATTATCGATTACCAACTAGTCCCTAGTATAGATAGTACGATATATTATATTAAAGATATAATACATATTATAACTAGAATATTCACCTTTCCCTTTAAATAATACCTATAAAAATTAGCGCGGCCAAGTGATAGATTAAGTCCTGTGATATGATGCTCCACTGATAATAATATGTACCAGTCTCGGCACTTATAGGATAGTAAGATAGGCGTATTGCTCATCGAAATGATATAAGTGATATATATAGGTATATATCATACTTATATATATAAGTATCTAATACTATATAAGTATATTAATATCAATATCGATTTTTTCATACTTCAAGTTCTATTCAGTTTGTTTGCTATTTCGCAATCTATGGGCCCTTTTTTACCTGCTCGGGCGCCCGCCCCGCCCGCACCGCGCTGTCTTCGGCCCTTAGTTATTACGCCCCTGATGGGCACCTACCAATAAAAAAAAAACTCCCTGGTGTAATAGTTGGGTGATCTCGATGTTTTAACATTACTTTTGAGAAACGTAAACTCGTATAAATTTCTCATCATTTTTTCACCCCTACCACGCAGCAAGCCGTTTTTTCAGGTTTTTACGATATATCATATTCGAAATCCTGTCAATAAATTTGTATTCTGGTTTTAAAAAGTTATCGTCATCCTGGGATGGTTAGATATTTTCATAAAACCGTAATATCAAACCCTGGTGCTTTTCTTGGTATGACACCAAGCCCCTCTGGGTAACAATTACCTTTATATTTTATTTATTCATATTTTTCGATTTTATAGATAAGTGTACATCCTTCAAATAATTACATAACCAATTTTGAGAAAGATTTCTGATCACAATAAGCTTTTGTTATCATAATATTCTCCAATGCGAGATATTTGTCTAAGATGGCCGAGGATTAGGCCTAGAACATTTGAATTAGTATATATATATCAAACTTAAAACTACCACCCAAATTTTTTCGAGAGATTTGGACACTCTCCATCCACTTATATGAAAAATAGTATAGACCCAGCCCAATTAAATTATTTGCCATTTTAACACCAATATAATTATAATTTTTAAAAAATAATAATAGGAGAACACTGCAATTAATTTTAAGTTTTTAACCTTTTAAATTTATTGATATAGAGTTTAATTCATTTATCACATATATAACGACAAGATTCTGCAACACTACATCGGTAAAGTATTTCACTCCTCATTAACGATTTTTCTCGAACAAATATCCAAAACCTGTGATTGCGCGAAAGTCACTCAGCAATTGAACTACTTTGAGTTAGCTATCGCTAATTAGGCTTGGGTAACAAGAGTGGTGTTACTCAGCTTTCCTAGTTCTAAATAATGTAATATTTATATTAAATGTGATTGAAGTACTTTTACCACTCCTTCATAGAATGAAGTTGACTTAAATCGTTAAAAATGAACGAGTGCAATTTTGAAAAGTGTTTTTAATCTTCGAAATGGAACCCTCTAGTTTGTACAGTGCAAAGTCCAAGAGGTCCAACTAGTTTACTGGGGTAAGCTGTTCAATATTTTACTGTTGAATTGAGATGCGTTATACCCAAAAACTCCCGCTTTCTCCACTTAAATATAAATATTAAATTCATGCGCGTTCTAGTTTTACTCACCTACTATTAATTTATTTCTTACCCCACGCATTGCTCCCGCTTAGAATATTTTGTCCAGTTCAACAGCCCGTTTTTTGTAATTTTATTGCTTCAATCTGCCCTGCCATCAGAAACCGCTAATGATGTTAGATATGATGTTGGTTTCCCAAAATTATATTACGAAGAATATAAAATGTCGAGAATGACCGTACGTAAATCGCCTAACATTATCCACTTCGATTCATTATTAAAAAAATGAACTGTGCTATATCCGAAGCCGGAAGAATTTCGACCCGCCACCTTTCCCGCCTCCAGCAATAATAGTCGTTTTTCTTGTTTTTCTGCTGTGTATTATTAAATAGTTCTATATTATAAGCTATATAATGAATTGTATTTGATGTTAATTTTATCCCTTTGTCACTGACTTATCGTCCACACGCTAATATAAAAATACGCGTACGAATGCAACTTTCTGTTAAGTGTT
The DNA here is from genome assembly GCA_015478945.1 of Trachelipus rathkii. Lineage (NCBI taxonomy): Eukaryota > Metazoa > Arthropoda > Malacostraca > Isopoda > Trachelipodidae > Trachelipus > Trachelipus rathkii. Next base: position 52,031 of record JABUQX010049607.1, on the reverse strand, counting down.
GTTAGTTATGTCAATAAACGAATAAGTCTCCACTCTTCAGCTAGCGATTTTACCCACCATATCTTGAGTGGCCATCAATATTATTGCTATGGTTAATAATTTCATGCCCAAATAATTGAGGAAATTAATACAGTCGATGTTTTTCTTGAACGGAATTTCTTTAACATTTAAAATGAAAATGATTAAGTTTCGCTGAGACTAATTAGTTTGTTATTAGGGGTACATCACTACGGCTTTTCTTATCATAAGACGTATATATAGTATATATAGAGTAGACAGTTATTAAATGTTTAAGAATGTTAATAGCTAAAGAAGTTTATACGTTATATTATTTTATTTTCTAATGCCTTAAGATAAATAGGGTTCTAGGAATGAGAGAATTTAGAGAATTAATTTTTACAATAGCTATCGAATGAATGAAATTAATAATAATTTTTGTTATACATTAGAACTATATATTAGTAGTAATTACTTAAGAAGTAATAATAATAACTATATAAAGATAATAAAGCGTGTAATAGATTCTAAAAACCTACGTAACTAAATCAGATAGATAAAAGTGCAAAATTTTTACAGTACAGTATAAATAGTTAAATATTAATGGGTATATTAAATATTTATTAGTAATTTAAGTATTGTGCAAAAAAAAATCAGGATCAAAAAGAAATATTAGAATGATACAATTACAAATGAAGCAGTAATAATAGATAGATAGATATATTTATTACTTATTATATATATATGCCCTTATTGATACATATATTTTATGATATAAGTTGCAGCAATGATATTAAATAATATATATTATTTTTAAATAATATTATATAATTCATAATAATAAGTATAATAAATAGTAGTAACATCTAGTGATTAATGATGTATAAAAACACACACCACCCAGAAACCAACACCACAACACCGAAGTACACAAACCCAACGAAATCAACAAAATACACTCACAAATCAACCACAATTCACTAAATCTTTACAACCCGCCGACCAGACCGCGTCCGTCCGATGCCAACCCGCCCAAATATTTTCAGCTAATTGTAATCAGCCGAAGCCTCAATAAATAATAAATAATTTATATTTGTTTTGACAGTGGTTTTTGCAAGAAGGTTTTTTTTTGAACGTGAAGCCAGCCTGTCTTTAGGAGTGGGTTCGAAAAGAGTTCATAAACAAGTGGTAGGAAGAGTATAGAACCAGTTTAGAACAGCGAGAACACGCGGAGAACATAGAAAGAAAAAGTCAGAGTAGGTAAGAAGCCACAGCGGCCTGTTTAGCGAGGGACCTTGCCAGTTCAAACCAGGGGAGCAGGCAATTCACAAAAGAATTTAAGGAGGATACATAAAGGCAAAGTGAAGTACATAAAAGTCCATATCATCAATACAATAACACCATACATTAATAGACAACAATCTGATTCTTCGTCTTTATTAAATAAAGCGCTACGTGAATAGGTGGCGACTAAATAAAGACTAATAATAATAATAAATTTTAAATATTTGTACAATAGACAAGTAGTAGAGAGTTAAAAAAATCAATCAAAAAGCCAAAAAAGAGAACAAGGCTAATATTTAGCTAGCATAATATATAAATAATTGGGGGTTTTCTCTTTCTCAGACGCATCGAAGCTTCGAGATCGAGTTGAACGAAACATTATGGCATAGTGCGGAGACTTCGAAAGAAGAGCTCTGGCTCTCCGAATACTGAAACGCTAGTAACAAACCTCAGGCTGACTCCTTAAATCGTGTATAATCAAATCCTGTATCCAGTTCAAGGTTTCAACGAACCCTCGTATTGTGCACCTTGAGAAAACCTGAAAAAATCTCCCAACTAACCCAACTCGCGGCTGGACAAATATGTAGGGACGGAGATCATGACACCCAAAGTGGAGATAGGGAAACAGTTAGAATATTCTCTTATTGAGAGTATGGGCAAGGACTTACCATATTTACCAAAGTATCCCGAGATATAATAAATCGTGGTGCCTATTTTTCAACACACCAAGCTCATCGGTTGATGTGTTTCCAATTGTAATTGTAATTGAATTTTGATGTTAACATTTTTTAAATTTGTGTTATATTTTTTAATTAATATTATCAAAAATACCAGGATATTAACATGTATATAAGGCCAATAAAATCAAGATTTTCTTATATATATTATTTTTTGGATTATATAATCAACACCAATTATAATAATATTAATATGAATATATGATATAATAATAATATACTATTAATATTATAGTAATATATAATATATAATACTTAATAATTATTTAATATATTAATATTATTTAAATATATATATGATATTATTAATTCATATATATAGATATTATAAACGGAATCAAACCATTTAACGCTTTATTTTTATTCTACCGATAAGACTGGGGATATAGTAATAGACTGATATATAAGAATAGGGAGTAGAAGACGCTATATGACCAGATGCAGCCGGAAACATAGATGGGGTAGATGAGTTTGAAAGGAAATGATGGAATTGAACATATAAGTCAGAAAAGTATAGGAAGGCTCCAAACCTACCACCCCCCCTATCTATATATAATTAATCTATTATAGTGAGAAGACTTATTGTTATTTGACGCGGTAGTGCAGAAGCCCACTATACCTATAGCAATTCACGGGACCGTACGACTGGACCTCACTTTATTGGACATATAGTACGTACGAAGTTATATGAGATTCATCCCTTATATGACCCTAGAGTTAGTAGTATTGTAGCCACAACGATGACGCCCCTCTACAAAGAACCTCCGCGATTCACTTATACCGATATTCTTATTGTTAGTACCTATCGTTACGTCGCCTCCTGATAACCAAACTCGTACAATTTTACTCTTCACTGCCAGAACATCATCCGCATTTAACGTTTACTCTAAATTTATCTCAACTTTTTCTTCGGTCTTCCCAGTATACCTAGGGTCTGAATATTCCCAAATGACACTTCACCACTTATACACCCGCTTAACTAAACTGACTATCGATTCATGCCTGATTCCACATGACCGAATAACCATTACTCAAACTATATATAACTTTCACTTTATTTCTCTCTAATCTTTAACCTTTTGACTTCATCAACCACATTAGTAGAGTTTATGCATTATAGTAGTTTAAATGATCCTTTCAATTATTTATCTATATATCTCATCACGACTTATAAACACCTACTCTAAGGAACTTGTCTACATATCTTATGAAGTACACATATTAACTTTGTTATTATAATTTCGTATAACCTGTATCATTGATTATGTCAAAGAACCGATATAGTTAAGCAGACTCACGAGAGTTACCTGTGCACATTAACACATACCGTTTAATACTAACTCTCCCCCTCATGGTGGAAAGACGACCACGATAACCTGCCGACGTATTTTTCGTCGAGAGATCTTAGATCCTTTCACATTTCTACCGACGATTTAATTTAGGTACCGACCAAGCCTACCTGATATCGCGTGCCATATCTTATTTATTCCTTTCTTTTTACAATCTGGTCCTTTGTAATTCGAATACATCCGATCCGCATTTCACCGATACCAAACAACTACTCTTACTCCAGTTATAAATATTTATTATATCCAGGAACCTTGTTTCCAGGCTGCTCGACGAGTCCATCCTCAGTAACTGTATATACTCTCCAGGTGATCCACTGTTCTCACTCCACAGAACCCATGAGAGCTCCGATACTCCTTACTCTACCGTTTCTTTGTACATTTTCGAAACCTATAGCCTCCAATTGTACCTCACACCACCGATCAACCTCACGACTTCTAATCTCTTTTACTTACCAAATATCCTCTCAATACTCTCTTCAGATTCATATATATATATTTAATAACTTATTATATATATATTCATGTCACTTAAGAACCACATGGAAGTATATATATATTATAATATATAGATTATATATTATCAAAAATGATATATATATATATGAAATTATATATAATTAATTACTATATTATCATATAATATAATATTATATAAGATATATATATAGACATATAATATATAATATAGATATATATATAATAATATATAGCATATAATTAATTAGATTAATAATATATATAGTGTAATAATATTAGTGATGACATTTTTTTGCATTTCTAGAAAAAGATAGGAACAGAGTGGATATAGTTGTAGATTAGCTTTGTTTATCATACGTACCCACCATGATAACTTTATATAATGAAAAATGAGTTCTGTACCCTGGCATAGTGTAAGTCAGAGGCTCTCGAGTATTCTTTCGTCGGTACAGGCTAACCACTGGATCCAATTCGTTGAAGAATATGCTCCCATCTGAGCACAATTGGATAGCAAGTACTTATGCTAGTTCGGATAGACCTCATTATTCTCAGAGTAACCATAGCTGAAAACTAAGTTTGATTAGTGGTTGAACCAGCAATATCTGATGTGTGCAAGAAGAGCATTGGGCGTATTTTTTGGGATTGAGGTTCATAAGTAAGGAAGAGCGAATGAATAAACACACATACCGCGTCATTCGTTAAGACCTCTAATGCGCACTCAGAGCAGACAGAGAGCTAATAAGCGCCGCATTTATAACTTGTTCAAATGCCAATTATGCGAGGCTTGTTTAAATCGCATGTATATAGCGAATGGGAGACATGACACCATGTGAAGAACCTATACATATACGCGCTGTCCATTCACAAAGGCCTTTTAGCATCTAACTACCAGCTGGATTTGAGCTTTAGGATTTTTATCTTGGGATTATCCTTTTTCAGTCTGCAAAACAGACAATAATGCATACTTATTTAATGTTTGAAAAATTCGCGAAGGGGACACTTCTGTGTTCCAGATGTTCTGGAGTGACAGCACTCTAACATAGATTCTCAACCAAAGTAGGTACCCTTATATTTAAGGGTCTTAGAGGGGAAAGAGGTTTAGATCCTTCACTTCACAACCTTAACCTATTCTTATTTTCATTTAATCACGTTATTACTATTATCAAATAACTGCGTCTAACAATTGTACAGCCCTAACCAAATCTCTCCTACCAATCCTCTCAAATCAAGCTTTTCTGAATTCATTATATAATATTATCATATAATCATATATACCTATATATTATTATATATTATATTATTATAGTAATGACATATGCATTATATTAATTCAATGTATACCAGTATATATTTCTTTCAACACTATTTCCCATAAAAAAAAGTATCCTCAGTATAAATATTATATATATATCCTTTATCTTAATATATATGAACACCTAGTTATACAGTGACCAAGATGGTTCCCAGAATAATTTTATTAATAGTATTAGACAGTATTCTACTTTTCGTGTTTAATAGTGATACTATTATAATTAGAATATGTTAGAATAGCTATATATCGTTAATTACTATATATAATATACATATGTTAGATATACGATACTATGATGATTACGATAATATACTTATAACCTATTGAAGATAATTTATTAGTTAGTTCTCTTACTTTCTCTTTCTTTCTCTTCTTTCTTTCTTCACTTCCTAATTTAGCTAACCACCAAGTATATTGGGTGATTATTACTATACATATATGATACGGCTCCTTCCTCTATACTGAATACTATAATACGATATTAATAGGGTAAGGTGCGATGACAAGCATTGGAAACAGACAACAGCTTCTAGATGTAGATAATAGGTAGATGATAACTCGATATGAACTCGAATAATAGTTTTATTTACTTAGGATTATCGAGCATAGATTGGAGGATCTATGAAGAAGAAGCCCCGAGCCTTGACCGCTCCGACCGGCTTCTGAAGTACCATTTAAATTAGTGAGAGCTCAGTCATACCAGGACAGTGAAATCGTAACCGAAATACCAGTTTCATAGTAGGGAGTCATGGGACGCGCGAGCGGAACTATGCTACAGAATAACTGACTCGAACTTTGGTAAATCCCGCTCAATGGTAAAGGGGTGCTCCGCCTGGGCACTAGGTATGCCAAGGGAGCCTCAGAACAAGCCATTGCTTCCCCATACACAAAAGCACCCCGCCAGTCTCTGCCTATCTATAGCACCACTTTTAACCTTCTTCGGACCTATCTTTGACGTCCCTAAACGTGAGCAAGACTTATCTCTCCTCATGTCAGAATTAGATACCTCGTTGACATATTAGTATCACTAGGAATCCTAAATACTCCAATACTTTCTCATACATTCTATTATCGTGGCTATATATATACATAATATATAGATAGGTACATTTATATATATATATGAATATCATATATTACTATATATATAAATATAATAGATATTATATACTAGTTATAGATTCCGGAGTATAACACACTCGCGCCATTTATTCCCCGCGCATTGTCGACCACCACTCTCCGCCTCTCGACATTTTTCTCCGCCTAAGCGCTTATATAAGAATTTACGAGCGGTGCATCCTTCCATCCTATTATTCCCAATTTAGAGATAGACCAAAAAGAACTTCACTTATCAATTACAAAGGCAGTAAAAGTACTAAGCATATCAAATTATTATTCTTTTACCAACCTGAGTTCTGATCAAGCGCTTAAACTTTGCAAGATTACTCACTTACCAGCGGCGACCCCTCGTCTCTTACAACTATACAGTTTTTCCATCCCGCCGATGCTCGATTGAGTCAATTGTATTTAGCACTCTTGCGCTAGCCCGTGAGCAAACAGCTCTCCTTAGGACCTAAATTATTTATGAATATAATAAGAAGTAAACATACAAATAATTACCATATGCAGAAAAATAATAAAGAAAAATATATGATGGATATTCTATCTAATCTTCCTTACTTCCTTTCTTATTTATGTGTATATGATCATAATATATAGTTATAATATTATAATATAATATACTGTATTATTAATATTCTGTAATATCCTATCGGTATTACATCTACTGTGGCTAATGATCTCGGGAAACTGGAGTACAAGGCAACAAGAATTACACATAAATTCCATCTTCTTTACTATGAGCATCTCTATTAACAACAAAAGAGATACGAAAGGTTGAAAAGAGTAAAGAGTTTGTGAACGGAGTGGCAATTTGATTGGTATCAGTGAAGATCCCAATAGAGTACCCCGTAAGTCGCATTAAAAGGAAAACAACACGATATATCACCTTACCGCCCCCTTTATATACCAACTGTTTAGTTAGAAGAACATAAGTCATTGCAATGAAATGTTTGGCTAAAACTCGAAATAATGGGGCAAGTAATTACAAGATAAAAAAATAAATAATATCACTACGACTACGATGAAGCTTCTTCTAGAGTAGAGTATATCACCACAACAGAGGATTAACCAACGATGATCAGATCATATTAAATTGTCATTCTATCAGTCATGAGTATATAGTGCATATCACATTCATCCTTTATGGTACCCTAAGTAGTGTACGGCCAAGTCAACCGCATTAACCCCATTCAACGAAATAACGAATAGTAGATATACCAATATATAGATGAACAGTAGGCAGATGTAATTGAGGGCCGCAGGCTATCACAAGTGTCCTATTTTTGGTTGATCAGACCTTATCTTTCTCGTCCTCCGCCAATTCTCACATTTCTTCTCCATTACCTAGGCATTCTTTATTTAAATATACTGATATTATCACTAATTCTACAGTACCTTTTTTCTTATCGAAGGGTACTCCCAAGCCGTGATGATTATTCAGATTCCTCACAGTATTTACACACTTCAAGCCAACGATGATACTATGCGCTATAATGACACCAATAACTATATTATATTCTCACTCATCCTTATCTATTACCTACTATTGTCAACCAAATTACCCATTCTGACTACCGCATTATATCATTACTCCGTTTAACTATTCTCTATATATTTACTCGACTCTAACCTGTTCTATCTACAACACATAACTCTATATTACAAACAAAGTTCATTCAATATTTAAAATTATTTATATATTCACAATACATTCACTAGCTCAAGCATTAGGAGCAGAAAGCGGCACCCAAACTGCGTACCTGTAGAACAATACACAACAGGGCTATATGTCCCGACATTCCTCAACGCCCCAAGAATAATTGTAATAAAAACTGGACCACTAACATTTAAAAGCTGTATAGACAAAATAAGTAATGGCTCCTTTAAGACGAGTACCTGGATTATTAAATGTACGCCTATCTAAATTAGATTTTTCATCTAACGTTACTATTAATATGGTTAAATCTCTTGATTCAGTTTTATCTACTAATAAACTTTAAAAATACGTCGTTCTGGGTCACAAAACCATATTAGGCGCAAGGGTCATTTTGGAGTAACAAGCGAGTAGGTCCTAAAATCAGGGCGTTCAGGGTGCATAAGATGTAAAGAATAAAACCATTCAAATAAAGCTTGTAACCTCACCTGAATAGAATAATTAGAATAAGAGAAGTTCCCTATGATCCACACTAAGAATAATATAGTAGGTGCACCAGCAGACGCTGTTCTTATTTAATATCACAAATAAGTTCAAATTTTAATAAAGAAAACTTATGGTCCACTAAACTCTGCAGTTTGTCATCTGTTCCCTTTGCGAATATACTAAACAATTTATAATATATAAGGAATAATAACGCTAAATCAAAAGATTCCATCATCTAATTTAATATAATAATAATTAAAAATATGAATGAAATATTAAAGAAATATGTATTAATCATCAATTAAAAATTAATAATAATCCAGAGTGGAAAAGAAGATAAAATTGAAGAAGTTGAATTGAATAAGGAAGGGGATTTTAACACTAGATCACAAACGGATGATAGATTCACCATATAACTGACGGATACTCTTTCGTACATACTCAGCTAGTATATATATGAACTACCATATCACCACTATACACACTGATTAACTGATCGTTATTACTAACATTTAACTTTCAAATACTCCTACTATTTTACTAACGTATAATGCACCTTAAACATACTACTCAAATCCGAACCCATTATACCTCTAGAAAAGAAAAATCTTTCTATTAATACAGATGCAAAATTGCATAAACAAAAAACCAGATAATTGTCACCACTGATATTCTATAGTACACACATTTACAAAATTAACAGAATGGCACATATGAAGATTTATATAGGATAATATAGGTTAAGATAAGTAATAGAGAAAGATATAGATACTTATCACTATCTGCACGAAACTCTCTTACCATCTTATTATACTCCGTTCACACTCACAAGTTCGTTTGAAGAACACTATATTTCACCCCTGATTCCACCTAGAGAGATAAAGAGAGGATACGACTACCCTTGATCTGGTCATCAACCAACGACCACATTATCCAGATAATTAAACAAAAAAATTAAACATAGAGACCGAAGAGAAGACAGATGAGCACATCCCTTAGTGATACCTCACTCCAGCTACTTAATAATATTTGAACTAATTCAATGTACCTTTCAAAGATACACCGATCGAATATTTTATGATATTTTACACACGCTATCATACTATAAATACATATTCGATCATATCATATAGTACAATATACTCTATTATTACAACTGGAATATTACCATTTCAGAATGTTACGTACTAATACGACTAACGACCTATTGCTCCACAGTAAGAGCTTGCGATAGAATACCTGTAATTAATTTGATTCGGAGGTCATAGACGTGACCTGTATTGTAATATTCGCATATAATTAAATATACATAATAAATACAAATAATGCTTTATCATGTTATAAATTGTATATTATATATAATATTATAATAGTTTGTTTATATTAGTGAATTATACTCTTCACCCATCAAGTGGATCTTGACTAACACTTCTAACTACGTCTAATAATGTATCCCATTTGTATTTCGTTCACCAATCAGTATCTTACGCTCGTAATAAGAGTTTACACTCAATCGCACTATTCAACGAAAATGCCAGCATATATCTTTGCCAGTACAACAATCAAATAAACCTTAATTCCCTGTAGTTCTAAGTTTCCCATATCCCCCTTACCCTCCCCTATCATATGACGGTACTGATTACTTCTCATTCTCCAAATGTCGAACTATATACCTTCTATAATACGCTTTCGTACATGACTTTCAATTTCAGAGTCATTGACATTCTATGTCTCTATTCTTGTATCAATGTCACCAGGGTTATTCAAGATCTATAATAATCTTTAGGGAATAGTTTACATAATCTCTTATGATGAACTTATACAATATTACTAGCCGATACCAGGATTACCTCTTTAACCCATAATAACTATGTTTACTTATTATACGCATACTGATTAATTACTGGCAGAATAAAACCACATTACATTTCACACTAGTCTATTTTCTTATCAATTGACGGCCTAGGATTCGGATTAAGGACATTTTGGAAATGTGTTAGTTGTTAATCTCAGTGCACAAACTATTCTCATATAAACATAATCTGTTGTCTTCAATCAGGCAGCCAGGATAATGTAACGACGATCCCTATTCATTTATATCGAATTAGAATTGTGGCGAGAGCATCTGGCTCGAGCTGCACCTTACTTCCTCTTGTGCCCTCATATGTTATTATGTCCGTTTCCCCCTTGAGTCCATACGGCGCCAAAATCAAGAGGCTTCTGTTGGGAATCAAAGTATTAGTTCCAAATCTCTGTAGATAAGATAGCACCAAAGCATCACATATGCCTAGGGAGAACATCCAATGTTCACAAGACTGTCGAATTCAAATTTAGCCCCCCCCTGTATTTCTCGTCCACCGCCTACTCTTTTTATATATCACCATTAAATGCTGTAGTAAGGTACTTCTCACCACAAAATTATTTTTCCAGAACACACACCCCTTTAGTAGCCGTAATAGGCATATCATGGATCTCACCACGGCGACTCATATTATTTCCCGTCTCAATTTGAACTACCATAATTCATATATTGTCCGTCGATTGGTTGATATTCCATCACCCTTTGCACCCCGATGCCACCGCCCGTCTCTTTAGATATGCTTTGCCCAATACTACAACCACATTGCTCTTGCTCTCCCCACACATTTACTGACCACCTCCTATACATGACCATTTTCTTTGGCATTTCTCTCGATGACTATCGCGACCGTTGAGGCTCGCCTTCACGTGTATCTACGACCAGCTGATTCGGCCGGCGACCCGGACGAGCGACACACGCAATTTCCCCTCGCTGCATTACCTTGTGCGCCAGCGCAACCACGAGCCCTCCGTCGGTCTCGTTATTTGCGCCCATACACACCTCCCACGGAATGTTGGTTGCACCATTCCATGTTCCAATTATGCAACCTGTGATTCCCCACCAAGTTCCTTATACAGACAATGTACAACTATAATCCATGCTCACAATCCGGTATAAGCGTGTCCACTTATCAGCGCAATCCAATTCTATCACTCTATACAACGCTTTAATGACGTGCATTCCCTCCGCTCTAGCTAAAAGTCGTCTTCATATAACCTCTCTATAGCACAGCCCTAAGAGTTGGTTCCTTACCCATACACTTGTCTCCTGCTAACCACGATGCATCAAGATTGTCATGTAGCCATAATATAACTTCTCCTACTTTTATTCCAGCACCTCATTTTCTGAGCTATACTACCTAATTATACTCTCACAATTACACACAACCACTATGCTCCAACACAGACATCGCCCCTCATGTAAGCAACCCTTACGCATACTCAATACTTTTAATACGTTCCATTCGCATTCACTCAAAACAATTCTCAATGTCACAATCACTACCTTTTCCTGCATTCAACCTCAAATTTTTCCTACATAACACTTGTCCCCTGATACGTCCTATTTCCGCTTCCCCTCCATCCAACCACACCATTCATACCCGTAAATAATTTAATTTACTCAGTGAGCATGTTGTGCTTACCCGCATGACTTCACCACACATCTTATACATTAAACTTTCCGAACATTATATATAGCGAGATGTCCCTCACTCTATTCACCATATCCGGTTACGCTTATCCACGAGTATAACATCTTACAAAACCATTTTTCCAACAATGAATTTCCATCAGGCCAAATTCCTGTCTCTCCCTCCTTCCCCCTTCCGATATATTCGCGTGTTCAACTCGCTTCCCACAGATATCCAAATCATCTCTCGCAACCACACTCTACGATATTACAATAGTGAAGAGTCTCCGCCAACTTCAACTCCATTTCTACCTATTTTAGTTCCAATACTACATCACTTCTGCTCACGCTGCAACATCTCGTATACACCTTCGACATCGTGCATAAACCGCACGCCATTTTATCACAAAATTCTGGTACATACTACTCTAGAGGTAAGACCATAAACACATATATCGCCCACCTCTCTCTATCTCGCGCTTCTCGAGTCATACCATTAACCCTCACACACATCAGATCACCAACTTCATATTCTACACGTCACTTCTACATATCGTTCGACATACTCTCTCCTTCAGAAACTCTCTACTACCTAACATACTGGTAATACACTAAACACCAATGCACATGAACTGCCTCCTCACCTATACATTACCCTATTGTGCCAAAACTCATTGAAAACTCATAATACATTTATTTCTTCTTCTCCTCATTTTTTTTTCAATCAATTCTTTCAATGTAAAGCTCATCACTCCACATCCTTCTTCTACTCACTCCTTAAAACGCATCCTGGTGCTCATTCACCCAAACTCCTTCATCCTTCCCGACCACATCGTACAAGCTCTTTGCGTGCACCAACCATATAACCAGCACGCTATACACTCCTTTACTACACAAGACAGCGTCCGTTACGTACTTCACTACTTCCCTCTCCTACTATAACATTTGCTTACTCATTCCCATATTCTCTCCATATCCCATAAACCTATATAAAGCCCACCTAGCCCTCCAGAGTACTATTCCACGCTCAAATCTCCAATCCCCCTCGGAACAACTCGATACCTTCTATATGCTACGCTTTTTTTATTTATCACGAATGTTCCAAGTCCGAATCAAAGTCCTCACTCAATCTCGAGCCTCCGTTCGTTATTACATAGGGTTCCGCGAAACCAAGTAAGTCTTCCTCCGCCATAATGGTATCCGCCATGAACTTTACCCATATATCTTTCCTCACCGTATCTTTTCTCACCAAACTTCTACGCACATTGACCGACTCGCTTCAACACGAATCAACCTCCCTATACTCCCCTATCGAAAGTTCCCTACCCTATCTATGTCAATCTCGATCAAACCCACACACATTTCACAGTAACTTAATACTCACACGTCAACATAATCTCCCCACCTGATAGCTCAATATTGGGCAGAGTCGCGAAGGTTTCGTTCGCACCAAAACTCCTCATCATCACACTCCGCCTATACTCAAAAAGATTAGAGTAAATAATGCACCTCATCCCCACTTCATCTCTCTATTTCTCATTCATTTCTCTAACTCTAGATATTCCCTTCTGATTCTCCCATTCATTCTCTACCCTTCTTTCGCCCTATCACTCCCAGACAGAATGCTTTCCATCATCCCCCTGAACGTCCCCTACTCATCTACCTTTTCTCTCTATCACTTTTCATGTTACCTCTCGTTTTCAGTCCAACGCTCATACACCTTTTAGTCTTCGTATTATTCCCTCCTTTGTACTAATTCCAACGCATCTTTCGTATTGAGTTACTCATCATATTGACTGTTTTAGTACAGGCTATCCACCGTTCTTTACATTACCTTCCAATACTCGCTAATTCTATTCGTCCTCTTCATATCACATCAATGCGCCCCAAGTACTAAAGATTATCCCTTTACCTTAACTATCAAACTTTCTTCACCCATTCTTAAATGTCAAATGATTACATATCATACTATCACAATCACGTTGCACTCCTCTCATATTATTATTCCATACGTCCCCACATTTCCGTTCTAGTCATCAACACTTGGTGTCACATTCAACCGTTTTACTAGCGAGCCCTCTTATATATGTATTCCTTTATATATTTTATTACGTTGGCTCACTTAACTCTCACTCTTATCATATATATTATTAACCTATATTCCTTTATCGATATCACCTTGCTCATCGTCCATCCAAGCCGCTCATAACGTTAGAATTTAGTACATAGTATTAAAATCAACATTAAATAACAATCAAATAAATCTACAACTAAACTTCCCCAAATCAACCACATACAAAACCACCGCTAATATACTAACAACAAACATACCTATCCACAATACTCAACTCTCCTTATTCTTTACACTCAATTAAACACTAAATCTAAATCTATAACTTTTTCACATTCTACTGATTATCCATCATCTACCTATCATATACATACCTTTCCGCCACTCGTACTCCCCGATCCGTGGTTTGTGGTAAAGTAATAATATAGTTATACTTTAATCACATACTATACCTCGCTCTCTGCACTAAAAAAACAATACTATCCTTTCCTAACCATTTTCATTGTCTCCCATCTAACACCCTCAAAAACCATACCGTTAAATTACCATTCACCTTTTATTTTAATCACTATCACAACCATTCAAGTGTCTACCCACATAATAACTTATATTCAAGCTGGAAGTTACCTATTCACTATATCCACATCAGATAAACATCCATTTAGAATTATCCCAAGAACTTAGACTCCTGTCAACGTTATTCCCTCAGATGGACACATACGCACAAGCCTACACATAACCTTGACCTTCTTCAAACTAACGCAACCATTAGATAGTCTAGATCCTCACCACAAGTCATAAAGATTTATACCATATGCATTACATTAACCACAGGGTCATATTCCATCAAAATCTGCAACTCCTTCTCTTCCTACTCTTCATTCTCTTCCTACCACCTCATCAACGCTAACAATATGAAAAAAATAACAAGTGTGATTTTATTCCTTATCATCTTTGTATTATCTCTATATAGCACAGCGGCAAATAGCAATAATTTCACCTTTTACAATAAATTAACTATCCATCTAATATACCTTACTCTTCCCTGCTTATAAACTCTACTCACATTATATTCCTTTACTAACTTCCATGTATCCAATACAGTAATATATTTCTATAATACTAATTTCACCCGTAAAATAGTAGGCTAGAATACTAGGACTCGTACACGACCTTCTTCCACCATGCTATTATAGCATTCTACTTGCAAGAAAACTAGATATTTGGTTAGATTATGGCCATACCTTAAATACCTCAATCTTAATCACCGAATTCCCATTAGTCCTTGGGCTTCCGTACGACACCAGATCAATTTTAACAATGTAGACAAGGCAGATTCATATACTCCCCCACACGATCTAAGGATAAGGATTTAAGTTAAAGTACTGGTGATATAGAAGGTCGATACGTGGATTAAGATGAAGTATAGTGAATGAATTATGAAAAGAATTATGTGGAAAGCGATAAGAAGTGTTTGTAAAGTATTAACTGCACTCCGTGAGGTGTGTAAAAAGCTATTGCTACGTATATCGTCAATACACTCAATATATATGTACACTATAACGACAGTCAATCGCGACGAAGAAGGCGATTTCAATCAAAAGACCATCTTGGCATTGTCACGATGAGTTCGGGATCCATGCCCAACTTGTAATCTGCATAATAACCCTGCTAGTGAGACAAATACCACCCTCATTAGATCCCGACGATGAGTATCATACATATAACAATATTATTTATACGATAATATGTATACCTAACATGACTTACCGATATCTGACGACGATATACGATATTAACAATTAATTTTTTTGTAGTTTAGATTATTTATGTAGATATTAATTAAATAGATATATATATTAAATTAAATTAATATTAGAAATTTGCTAACAAAGCTCTATTGAAATTAGTATAATATGAGTATATCTTTAGTACTTTGTTCAGACATCCAAATGATCCCAATCAGCATGCGACCAATTTGTAATTAATCGTATCTATATTGTAGGTTTTTACATCTGTGACTATAGAGGAAACTTATCTACAGTGAGAAGAGTCTCTTTATACGCTAGATATAGCGCATCATATTAAATTATGTCGACTCACGAGAAATAAGGCAATCGAACTTATGATGGAGTATAGTCATATTGTAATAATTCAGAATCTCTAATCATAACTTGTAAAATCTACACCTTCCAAGTTTATCCTCAGAAAGAAAGATACCATTAGCATTAAACGACTACCTCAAGCTAATATACCTCTCTCTCAAATTCAATAAAAATGAGAAAAATACAAAATAAAGAATAAAACATAGATCGTTGGACGTTACATTAACTTTATTAGTTTCCAAAAACTTCTAGAATTATGTCATATAATATATACCTTCGATCATAAGTGGAAGGAAAACCCTCCAGCGGCTTTTCATAACACCCTCATTAAGTCACAAGCAACTCAAAAATCACAAGGGTAGAATCTCGTTTAACAAAAACCAACGCGAAACTACCTTCACTTCCTACCTTCACCTCATACAGCGAACTTCGTTACAGAATACGACCATCGTCGCACTTATCAACTACCACGAGTCTACCCCACCTGTTCACTGAGTCTGAATGTTGACGACTCTACGACGTACTTACTCTCTGTTGCCATCATTAAATAGCCTAAAAATAGAAGTAATACGGGGTCTACAGTCACAAATAAATAAAACTTATAAACCCCATAAAAGTAAATAAAACTACGACCATCACTACCACCACCCACCTCGACTCCGCTTCCGCATCATCATTTATTCACTGACATACAGAAAGTGATTGTATCGCTGACGTAGTATCAATATAGTTCATAGTTGAAAGATTACTAGGCTCTATATGAGTCGAAATGGAAATGGTTTTCGAGACATTAACACA
Organism: Trachelipus rathkii; assembly: GCA_015478945.1. NCBI lineage: Eukaryota > Metazoa > Arthropoda > Malacostraca > Isopoda > Trachelipodidae > Trachelipus > Trachelipus rathkii. Next base: position 35,149 of record JABUQX010049607.1, on the reverse strand, counting down.
AGTTTTAAATATAGTATCGGCTGTCCGATCTTACTAAATTTACCCAAAACAGAACCATACGAATGAATCCATACTTTCTTTTCCAAGATTCAAATAACACAAAGTGGTACACTCACAAATGTGCTCCTCTTTTCTTACTAATTTGTAATACTTATCATAATCATGATAATAATTATATATATACAAACTAAATAATTTTAAATAAATTAGTAAACACTTAAAGCTTTTGGCAAAGTGAGTAATTTCAATCTCAAATGATTTAGAATTCATAACTCTGAAGACGTCCCATAGAGCTGTTTACGAACGAACCTGGTCAGAACCAAACAAATTATACAATCATTCCTCATATCTTCTTATTGCAATTATTCTACTAGAACAGTTTTTAAGAAAATTGAACATGAAAATTCAGTGAAATATGAAATACATTTCGTGAATTGAAGCTTAGAATAGACAAAACTTATATATATTAAAACAAAGATAATTGTTTGGTCTAAATAATAGTAATATAATAATAATAAAAAAAAAAATAAAAAAATAATGATAATATAAATACATAATAATAAATGAAAAATTAAATTAACTCAAATCAAGAATAAATTAATAAGAAACATAATAGACTTATATTAATATCAATTACATAATAATAAATAATAAAATATAAAATATAACTTATAATATAAAAAAATAAATATGAATAATAATAATAATAAAATATCGAAATAATAATAATATAAATAGGTAATATAAGAATAATAATAATTTAAATAATATTGTGCAAAATTAAAAAATATAATACAAATAAGCGCATTAATCGACGTTCAAAATATCAATTTAAAATTTCTCCGGAAAATAATACTCAAAATTTATTTAATTATATTAAATTAAATTATATCTTAAATATTAGATAATAATAATAATAATAATAATAAATAATAAGAATAATAATGAATCATAGATGAAAATTGATATAATATAATAATTAATCTAATTTACTTAATCAGCTACTTTTGTATGATGTTAGTGACTGACGGTTAGGCTTTAAGAATAGAAATTGAAGTGATTTGCAGTGGTTACTGATTAAGAAATTAATTTTATTAATTTGATTTATATTCAAGATGGAGTCTTCGCCTTAAGAAAGGTAATTCACACGCCTCCAGGCTCAAAAACTGAGAACTAATCTTTTATATTCATCATCTCTCAACTTTCTTTTTGCTATATATTGTCATTTTGTAATTGACTACAATTTCTTTAAAAACAATCCAATTAAAGAAGTGAATATATGAACCTTCAGCTTTAACTCATTACATCATATACATGAATATCTAGTTCACTCACATAAAGTGAGTTCAGAGTTAAATTTATTTTTAAATATGCTAATTTCTTTCCATACCTCAACGACCATATTTTACAACTTATCTATATATTCAACATGTTAGAATAATTAGCTATTGAAAGCGTAGATCTAAAATATAGTATATAGCTACCAACAACGATTATCACTATTAATAAATAACTTAGAATAAGTCTCATTTTTTCTAATCAGATTTCTTAAGACTCTTCAACGAGCTGTAAATATTAATTACCCTGTAAGTTTTCTTTTAATGCCGTATTTAAAATAATATATTATTCTATAAATTCACCCTATCACTTGGGCGACTGTTATTTCACGTTTAATGCTATGTTTTTAGTGATTTATGTCAAATTGGTACTTCATAGTTATAAATGAATAATTTCCACTAAATCAGTCTATATCATTTTCTTAAGCTATTTCGGCTTACTAACAGCTAATATGTATGGGATAACTTTTATGTTCTAACCAAATACTTTATTTATAAGCTTACTCATTAAATTCGGTTCCACGTGTTATAATGATAAAACGTTCTTAAAAATTTAATGCTGTTTCTGACATATTTCAGCGCATGTAAAGTTTTAAGCATTTGCAGATGCCGGTTGTTAGAATGTGTGAAATTGACTAAGTAGATATGCTTTACTGCAATAATAATAATTAACTTACATTTTTTTTGACATATATATATTAAATTCGAGTAATAATATGTTACATATGTAATTATTGATCAAACTGTGTGAGTAAATTAAACCTAATGATTATTAATTAGCATAAGCCTAATTATTATTCTTCTTATACCATAAGCTACCATGTTTGGTATATAATTCATAATATAATCTGGTATCACTAAGAATTCTATATTTTATTTAGAATATTAAAATTGTCATAGAGGCTAGATTCGGTTGTGACATAAATATGCATATAAGATTTACTTATTATACTGCTAAATATTGTTATTCGAACATATACTCTGATTTATTTTTTTCGAAATATTAAATCAAAACAAGCTTCTCTTTATTTTACGTTAATAATATACTTTATCCTTAGTTTGACATAATATTTAAGTGTTTTTATTCTTCACAATGAAATATTACTCTATGTTATACACCATATATAGGGTTTAATAATAGGTAATACGAATACCGAATATTCACTAGGTTTTTTGGCCGAATAGTATATATACGTATACCGTAAAATTATATATATATATATATCTTTTAATGTATTTATAATAAGGTCAAAAGATGACCTCATATAAAATATATATATATATATTATATTATATATATAATATTATATATAATATATATAATATTTATATATATATATATATTATCTAAAGTGGCATACCTTGTTAAGAATTTATATACCTGGCTTAAGGTAGGATAGATATATATATATATTATGTATATTAATATATTATATAAATATCTACCTTTGCTTATCTTTATTTATAAATTACTAATTAAATGACGGAACAATTTGATATATAATATGATATATAATATATATAATATATCATATATATTTATTTTATATTTATTATATAATAGTATATCTAATATTATATATATTATTATATCAGTGGCATACCTTGAAGATTATTAAATATTAGGTATTTATGAATATATATATAATATATATTATATATATACAATTATATTATATATATATATATATATTATATATATATATATAATTATATATATATATAATATTATATTATATAATCTATATAATTATATATATATATATATATATATTAATATTAATATATATTAAATATATAACTTATATATACTATATATATATAATATATATATATTATTAATATATATTAATATATTCATATTATTACTATGCTTAAATAAATATATATATAATAATATATATATTATATTATATATATATATATATAATATATTATTTATATATATATAATCATTATATATATATACTAATATATAATATAATATATATTTACTTAATATATATTAATATATTTACTTATATACTTATTATATATATTATTCATATATTAAATATTATACTTATATATTAATATATATATAATATATATATATATATATTAATTATATACTATATATAAATAATATATATATATATATATATATTATAATAGATATTATCATATATAATTATATATATATATATATATATAATATATATATATATATATAATAATATAATTTATATATATATAAATATATATTATATACTATATATACTAGAGAATAAGATATATGATAGATAGAGATAAGTAGGAGAGAGAGAGGACTAGAGATTAGGAGATTGCAGCAGAAATTTTTAAGAGATAGAAGATATAGAGAGATAACAATACTGAATAGACTATATATATATAAATTTATATATTAATAATAATATATATAATTATATATAAGATATAATATATATTATATTATCATATTATAATATTAAATAATATAATATAATTTTTATTATATATATATTTAATATTTATATATATATTATATATATTCTATTTATATATAAGATACGATTGATGAAGAGAGAGAGAGAGAGGATCGGTATTAAAAAAAATATAATATTCATATATTTCATTCTATACCGTTTATCGCTAATAATTACTATAACTGAACTATGAATAAGTTTCTTATCCCGTGGATATATATTCACCTAAATTTTTTTATATATATGTATTCAGTTCTAATTACAAGCTCAAGTTTAAATAATGTCTGGATTGGCCCTATATATATAATAATATAATTAATATATTAATGATATAATGAATATATAATTAATTGAAAAAGCCATAGATATACGCCCTGCCTATTTAGAATTTTTAATTCTTTAAAAAACTAAGATGTATAAGTATAGTAGTAAATTATATCCATATAAATTTCCAATATATATGAATTAATTATCTTAGTTATTTATTAATCATTCGTTAATTTTAAACTTGGACTTATAATGTTATTTCCTTTAAATTTTTAATTTATAAATCAGTTTTCTTTTTGATATATTCACTTTCAAATAAAATTATATTAGTTAAATTAGTTTTTATTTTAACTCTTTAATAAATTTAATTTATATATATTTTTTAATTTCAAAATAAGACTTACAAAAATATAATATTATTGATTATTATAATATCTATGTAGATATATATATTTATAGTAGTATAGATATACTTATCACTACATATTAATATATACCTACCTATTATTTATACTTACTACCTGATGTATAACAGCTACCTGATATATATTATTATTATTATATATATTATATATAATATTATATAAATATATTATATTTAATAATAATATTTATATATATATATATATATATATTTATATATTATTATTAATATATATAATATAATATTATATATATATATTTAATAATATTATTATATTATATATATATATAATAATTAATATAATTCTACTATAAAATAATATATATACTAATATATATATATATAATAATATTATATATATATATTATATATATATATATATATATTATATATTAATATAATATTATTTATATATATTATATACAATTATATAGTTATAATAATATATATATATATATAAAGTATATATATATTATTAATATATATAATATATTAATATAATATTATATAATATATATATATATAATTATATATATATTATATATAGTATATATATATATATATAATTCTCATGAGAACTTACCATCGTTAGATTTAATACTTGAGGAGACTAGGATGATATATATATATATAATATATATATTATATATAATATTATTATATATATAATAAATATAATATATATATATATATATTATAAATATAATATACTATATTATAATATATACATACTATATAATATATTATTATATATTTATATATATATAATTAATATATATATATAATATATATATAGATATTAATATATTATATTATATATATAAATAATAATAATCATATATATATATATATATATATTATTATATATATATATAATAATATTATAGATTAATATATATATATATATATATAATATATATATTATATATATATATATTTATATTATATATATATATAGTAATATATAATGATACATAAAGATATACTAGATCCTTATAATGTACTTAAATTGTACCTATTTACAAAGAGTATATATCACTAATATGATTTATATTATTATAGTAGTAAGTATTACCGTAAATTTTTTTTTGGAAACTAGTAGAAATTCGTTTCTTATTTATTAAAATTTATTTACATATGATAATTAATTATAAGTGTTCTATTTCACAGTTTAATAAAATATATTAATATGTTTTTAAAAATTAACTATAATATTATATTACCTTACAATATCTAATGTTATTATATAGACTCTGAAAATGAGAGCGTCTAAAGATGTTCGTACCTGTATACTACGATTTATCTAACTAATATGTAAAATATTCAACCTATTAGGCATCTACTCCAAAAGGTTGTGACAAGATAGTCACCTCCTATAATATTAGGTGACTCATTGTTAATATTATATATACCAAAATATAAAGTAATAATAAACATTTTTAATTATTATTATCTAGGTCAATAGAGATCAATTTATTATACTAAAGTTGCTATACTATATATCTGTTGACAAAGATGATAGACCTTGTAAATAAATTATTAGATAGGATGAATGTAACGAGTACCGGTAGAGTGAAGATGAGATGTATTAGTCTATTGAGAGAGAAGATTGGCCGAGTAAACACCCCCTAGTATGACCGAATTGATAGTAAAAGAAGAGTTGAGTAGAAAAATGAGAGAGGAGACAGTGGCTACTCAAAGTTAGGGAGTTAAACAATAATTTTCACCTAAATAGTGAGCCCCTTCTGCGGAACCGGGCTCTCTGACGGATTGAGTGTTAACGGATGTGACTTTGAGGCGATTGCAGAAGATTTGGCGATACGAGTGAAAACGACTATAAGAAAAGAAAAATGCATATGTGATCTATAATGTTTTATATCGAAAAGTATTCTTCTCTAGTTAGTGTATTATTTCATCAGACTTCTAGTGTTAAAGTTTGTTTTTTGTCTTATGTTTTTTATAATTTCTTTATAAAAATTGGCCCGTATACTATTTTGTATAAATATATATTTGCTGTATTATATAACCTCTACTATAACGTGCCTATGGAGTAATTAAGTATTTGTGCTGAATTATTCTACTAATAAAATATATCTAGCTAAATGCGTTTCCCATTTTTTTCATAAGACTAGCGTTACTGGTGTGCTAATTATTCTCTAATTATAATTTAATAACAGTGTGAGCCGAGTCATTAGCTGGGGAGTCTATAGTGTTATGCTAACATTAATTATATCTTTTTGTTGTGATCTGACCGTTCAACTGTACATAAATATATTTGCTGATGTTATCCCTCTTCTATTTTCTACACACATAATATCGATAGATCTTAGAATTTAATTGAATAGAGTGTGTTTAGGCGTCAGCGCTTCTCTTGAAACCTCTAAATTGAGCTCTGGATCTCTCATTATAAAAGACTCATATAAGACAAATATTTGATATTCTATGTGGAGGCCCGTTCTCGTAAAGACCCTGAGATCACTACCCATGTTATCAGCTCCTACTGAGGTATATTGCTTAATATTTTTTGGTCCATATACATCAAGTATGGCTGACTGAAGACTACGTATCTTATGTGATTCAGCCATAGCGTGTTACCAGTCTTCAGATATTGTGCAACTAACACCAATCTAGGTAAGAAGGCCTGAGGCAGTCTAGGATAGGGCTTAAAGATACATATGTCTCCTGCAACACATACATCTCAGACAAGCCAAGCAAATCACTTAATTAGACTCTACTCTCCAGTATAGCAGTGACTACTAATTTAAATCTTGTGGATTGAGTTAATACAGTTGTCCTATATAGTAATGCTCCATTTCCTAACGTAGCCTCTATGACAGATCATATTCTCATTTATAACATAGCTGAATCAGTGATAAATTAAGCAATACTCACATAAAATCTGAAATTATAATATTACCTGCGGGCTAATTCCACAGAACGGAAAATAGGCTCGTGAATGAAATGAGCATTTTCAAATATAATTTACCTCCCGTAAACTTATTTCTTTGAGAGTACTAACAGTACATAAACAAGTTACCTTACTCTGTATCGTGAATCAATTAATCATGATAGTATAGTATTTATATGATTAACCTCTATCTAGCATTAGGTAAACTTTATATAAGTGGTTAATACACTATAATATAATGATACGCTTAGGATAAATCTTACTCTATTGTTACTTCTCTATTTAAAACACCGTAATTCAGGTACTTATAACCTCTAACAATATATAGGTACTGTTTTTTTTTTTTATTGACATAGTAAAGTTGAGCACGTGCGGATAAACTGTTTTTAATCTATCTTTATATGTATTGTGTTTGAACTACATCAATATTCATTTATTTTATGATTACTCATATAGGTGAAGGTCTTTAATTCACACGTCCAAATGTCTCTTTATATTATGTAGGTTATTCGATACTGTATATATTACTATATAAATTTAACCTTCTGCACACTATTTTCAGGCTAAAAAACTCAATTAATCATATAGTATATTAAATAGATATATAGCTGATCAATAGTTTAATTCATTGATAATCAATAGTCTCATTGTCTCATCATAGAATTATTCATGTATTTTAATTTAAGCGCTCTCAAACGCTAGCTCTTTATAGCTTTCTTTGCACCATCAGATGTTCGACTATAAGCGAATATAAGAGATTAGAATGGGCAGACTGAAGAAAAGAATACGAGCCTAATTCTAAATGCATTCTTTTATTTGTCTTTCTCAATAGTAAAATGCGTTATAAATATTTTTTTAATGTCTGATTTTTATTTCTAAACTTTGAGTCTTATAATATTTTATTACCCATTACAATTTATTCATGTCTCTCTCAACCAGTATCCAAGGAGCGTCTAAATGGTGTCACTCTGGAGTCTACATTTCTAACCTAATCTAGGCATGACTTGTCCTCATGTTCATATACACACTCTCTCAGAGAAAGACAGAGGTCTGCGATCGACAGATAGAGTGCATTCACTTCGGTGACCTGAACATATATCCACAAGTTTAAATAACACACAGAATACGAGTCATTAAGTTCGCTTCTGGACGATATTATCAGACTTTTTACCACGAGGATATGCTCTGCTCATGGCTCGTATCACTAATTAACCTCTTAGTGAGGCGGTAATCCACAGACTACACTATTTGAACCTGCATCTTTCTCCTACTTCATCCTACTAATGATGGGCAATAGTTCATTCGAGCAAGTACTTAAAATGTGATTTATCTATATAAAACGGCTATTGTCTTGTATTATTACCAGTCACATTTCTTGAACTCCAATCTTGTATAGTATAATATTAAAAAGTATACTTAAAGAATATAGAGGCAGGTCGAGAGCTCTCTCATTAAATTTTACTGCGATTATAATTTTGTAAATACTAATAAATATTTCACACTCTAGACATTAATGATCTCTCCATGGAAAACTTCTTTCTAATTCATTTTTATATAAACAATTACTTACTATCACGTTTGAACATTACGAGACGGCACACTACTACTGTATGACATATGAGACGACAGCAGAGATTTACACATGCTATGATATCTACATATAATCATTCTATACATACATTATATATATCTATTCTCTATATATCAATTATTCTCTATTTGCCATCTGGTAGAGCATGATATGCTCTATCATCTCGCTTATTCCGGCTTCATGTTGTAGACTCTCTACTAATATAAATATTCATGAATGTATAATAGGTTTCGGGTTGTGTAGGAACTTGATACTGGAAGGTGTATGTATTAATAAGACTCTCTACTTTTTTTAACAAGCATAGGCACCGGTTTCTGTTTATTAACTTTTATAACTTTAAGTACGACGGCATCTCGCTACATCTAGTGCAGAGCGAGCTTAGATTTGCCTCGACATTCAGTAATTCACTAAGTCGTCTGCTCTCTGGCAATCCCATCTCTCTCTCGACAAAATTTATTAATCTCTTAAAATCGTTTGCCCTGAGTGAGCCTCTCGAGAGAGTGTCAAGCACTTTAGTGCTGTATAGGGACTTGGTGGTTGATTCGTGAGATCGCTCAGGTCTTGTACTCAGTCTCACGAACCAGAAAGACTTGCGTCGCTCAGCCTTCTTGTGGAACAGAACTATAGGCATTGATATTCTATTGTTGTACTCTAGATCTCCTTAATATTCCTGTAATCAAACTATATCTCACATACGGGCTAACTGTTGCTCTATATAATTCTTGATCTCAAAAAACAAACTCAAAGGTTTGCTCATATGTTCTGAGACTTCTTTGTTATGCGTGCGCGTTATCACAATGTAAAATTCGGCCAATAAGATGTAAACACCTACTGGTATATGTGTTTCATCTCGGCCAGTCGTTGAGAGCGCGCCGCATTACAAATCACATGTTTCTTTCTGCAACTTACTTTTACATATCCTCAGAGACTAATGCAGCAAGCTTATCACTCTCCTTCTTCGTGATCCTGAGCTCAAAACAACCCAAAATAACTTAAACCCTCTATTTATCTAACTCCATATATGTTGTGTGGAGCTTATCTATTTTCTGTTGATCCGGTTGCCTCAATATACCTTATTCAGGCCCATAACACATTCTTCTATACAAAATAACATTGCAAATCTCTCTAAGTTGAAAATTATAACTTGACTCTTAAGTATCCACCCCGCCGCTACCTTCAAAATTACCTGTCGATAATATTTACACTCTATAGACGGAGGATGCCTCTCTATCTGAATAGAAGGCTATTTCAATGATTTTCCTAAACTCCCAGACATGTTGATTTCTTAGCGACCGAGGCACAAGTCGCCAATCATGTACTTACTGAGTATACGTATACTTCTTATTAAAAATCTCAATTGATAAGCTCAGGTATGACTGTCGCCTCTCGGCATTTTTAAATTGGCCCTTCTGTCAAGTGCGTCCTAAATATGAAATCAACAATTATCTGAAGCATATGATTGTTAACATTAATCTCAAAAGGTACTGTGAATTAGATCGTCTTTGCTTAAAACCTTCAGTTAAATAGTACGCCACTTCTTCGTGGCGATTAAGCTTACCTTTTTAAATACCTCTTGTACGTTCTCCTCTATTGAATGTCTCTACTTGAAACAATGTATCTGATCGGATCATATACGTATAGTCGGGATAAACTGCTATTTATGTATCTTACTACTTTCATTTTGTACTGTGTTGCCACGGATTAGCAAGATGTCACCTTACATATTATCACACTACTGGCATTCGGAAAGACCCCAGTCCCTCCATCTTTTATATTCACTAAACAACAGCGTCGATTGGTATGATGTGAGAGTAACTCCATGCGGATGGTGCTGCTCTCTTCATAGAACTTTACCGTCTTATTATTAAATTTAATAGCTCCTCTCTCACTTTGCTATTGTCATACGACACATAGCTTGTCGCATTGATGGAGAATACTGTGTACGAATACATTCGACAGGTGTGTTTCATATCCTTCTCTTCATAGAAATTTTTCGCATGTTTTATTAATTCAATATTTAGAGTTCACTCTAATTGATAATGTGACGTGAGACCGATCAGAATTCATCCTTATCAAAGGTATTTACTTCTGACTGTATTAAGCGAGTTGGCTAGTCTAAATTGTGTCTCTTCCAGGATGCGTTCCTCTCTCTCGTTCTACGGAGATAAATGCAAGTAGTCCATACTACCTCCTCTTATATGTCATTTTTTACTTACAATATGCTGGAGTTACCTAAGACGATATTCTCCTTCTCTCTGCTACTCTCTCCACCTATGGTTCTGGCCTCGAGCAATGAAGACGGTTCTTGTCTCTCTCGACTCTTTACGAATCTGGCTTCTTACAGATCACTCCGTTGCGCCTTCATTCATCACCGACGAACTTCATTAAAATAGTACCTTTACTGTCGATGTAAATCGTCCATTACATTTTAAGTAAATAATTGTTTCTTAATTCAGCCGAACTTACTTCAGCATCTCAATTAGGCTGATACGGGTTAATTCGTTGAGGTATCAGCTAAGATACACAAGACTTATTTCATGCGCACTAGATAGAATGTGAAAATATGCATTGCATGGCAGAGTAGTTCTACTCTGCATTTTAAACAGCTCATCTTACATCTTCTACAATTGTTATATGTATCACCACAAATGTTACTCTATCAATTTTCACTTATGGCATATAGAGTAAATATACTTTAATACGCATTTTGATTTTACGGTCAATTAACTCATCTGATAATTAAAGTATCTCTAAAAGTATGCGAGTTCAACACCTTTATCATGTGTTTCATAAGATTAATAAAAATTTAAACTGAAAATTTTTTAACCAAACTCTGGCTCATATGATTCGCATATATTATGCCATAATTTTATGGCAATTTCAGGTATGCCTTAACAAATCTCTACATCATAAGTTCTCGTGTATACACTGTACACCAAATAGTGCCGCAATTGTAAACAAATGTTTCTTGCCCGCTAAGCAGAGATGATACCATTATTTGCTTGATATGATATTCAAATGTATCCCCGGATCAGTATTCATATTGACATGCTTTAATTATTTAGCTTTGGCAACCAAATATCTCTCTTGTTCTTAGTTGAACTATTATCTAAGGAGCTCCCACTATAATCTACCATCCAAGCTAAGAGGAGTACCTAATTATTGACAATCGTAGTCAACCATAAATGACTGAGTCCGAATAATAAAGACTTCTTTTTGATTTTTTATCACAATGTATTAAAGTTTATAATTCTATTTATAACAAATGTACTTTTTATATTCAGAGACTATATTTAGAATCTATTTAGATTATGTGAACCTGATTTTCTCCTCAGTGAGAGAGCGCAGTTATCGGATGCATCCTGTACAATGTTAAATATATCTTTTGAGTGCAGACCGCTGATATGAGCCAGCTAGATAGTCGCTTGTTTTATATACAAAGGATACTTCGTATTGTCAGGCCTTCACTCATCGATACTTCTTAGTCACACATAGTGCGGATTTTTTTATTTAGAGCTATACTCTCAGTTTACCCTCTCTATTTGTAAAAAAGAGAATAATCCTTCTTAGGTATACATCGGACAAGGTTGAGCGAGCTATGCTTACGGTACTTACTTAAAATTATTGCGAGTTAACAGAAGTACATTTGGTAATTTATATATTTATTTATTATTGGCATTTTAATAAATTTATTATAGCTATTGATACACATTGATAGAATAAACTCCCTAGAACAAAATCCAAATTATTATTCAGATGAACGCACCTTCTTTTATGGTTACCCGGCCGTAAAGGTAATACATTCATATTATTTCAATAGTAACATATATTTCCTAGACTATATAAGATGGCGAGCGCACATTCCTATTTTTTACCGTCATTAATTCGACAGAATCCACCTTAATTAAATAAAACTATCGAATACATATTACGACCATTTTCATTTAAAATATTCTCCAGCCGCTACCTTTTCTCTTTAATCTCTTGTAACGAGGCGAATGTTATATGATAATGTCGTTTAATCTTCTTCACATGCTTATTCTCTTGTGTTTAGGTGTCACCACGTATGAACGGCAGTGGGTCCTGGATAACAGAGCATCCATTTTCGCCTATACTCAAGACCAAAATTAGTCGTTATAACTTCAATATCAGGAGTACGAAAATTAACCGGAGCCGAATTGCACCATATGATGCTAAACTTAATATCTGTGTTAAAATCATTAGAGTGTCATGGTGTAGGTTTACATAACTAGATGAACTCGAATTATTTTAAATCCCATCGGTAATTTTGTCTACATACAGAATACAATCTTATTTCTACCAGAAGCTTTGTGTATGCTCTTAGTTTATCAGTTATCTCTATAATGAATAGCATATGTTTCTGATTCGCTTCTGTAACTATAGAAAGGGTAGTGTTTCTTCATTTGTAGCTGAGCGCGTTCGTGACGTCAAGTTCTACGGTAATACCTTTTTTGAGTCAAGTTCGAACCTCACTTCAGCTGAAATCATTAACTCGCTCGTAATCTTCTCTCGTGCATGAGCGAGACTACATTTGAGATAGCTCTCTGCCTTAACTCTCGTCGAAAGAATCTGCTTTGAGTTTTTACATTAAGACTCACCTATCCTGAAATTGCACTCGTCGTCTTGTTGCTCTCCATTTTCTTATACTTTACTATCTCCAGCTGAGTGATCGTCGTGGTAGATACCTCTGATTTGTGCGCAGATTCGTTGGGTCTCTCTTATTGAAGCTATTGCATTCGACGTGTTTAACCCCCCTAAAAATTTATTTCTTTTGTGCGTTCTCTTTCTTTTCTTTGTAGTCTCACTTATAAGATTTAGTATCTGACGGTTGATGAAACACGATTATTTCATTTTTAAATTGAATAAACTCTAGTCTGCTACTTTTTGTAATTTAGTTTTCTATGACTAGGAACATAGATGATAGCGCTTAATTCTCCGCCATTCAAAAGTCAGATATGCAAGTTGAATAATTGCTCGCTCTTTCCTTATGTGCGCCACCCACGTAAAAGCATGGTAATCCCTCTCCCCATCAATGAATTCCCGAATATTTCGTCTTGTAATTATTTTCCCCTTTCCATTGCCACCACAAAAAGGAATTCTACGTTTTCCGCGAAAGCAGTATGTCCAGAATCTACTGTCTCTCCTATAGAATCTCAAGTCTACGGGCTCTATACCTCGAGGCCTTTACAGCTATAAATTTTTTGATAAAATACAACTTAAGTGAAAGTTCTAAATATGTATAGCGTGCTTTATTTCTTATGACATTTCTTGGAAGGTCATAACGTCTATCACTGTTTTCAAAAGGTTCTTAAAGTTTAAGGGTTATGACTAGCTTTCAGTAAACATTTTTATAACCTAGCTACTAGCTCTGTATAGGGTCATCATCATTTTACTACTGAATTTAAAGATCTCTTTATGAGTTCGTCTACAAATTGTTTTATCACACATAATTTATTAACACATTTTTCCTCTAGTGGCGTGCTGAGTATCAGTTAAAAAGGCACAATGCAATGGTTTCAAAATTATATATTATGATAACGGCGGATATAATTTTTTGTTAAAAAGATCATCTTTTCAGAGGAAGTTGAAAAACGGTAAATCGTATGTGTCTTAAATAATTGCAAAATTTGCCTAAATTAGCAATTTGAAAATGGTTAATGAACTCATGGTCCTCCTACAAATTTGTTCATATTTTCTCCGTGCTTTGTTACCCCAAACTCCAGATGGGGGAGACAGTGGGGTAACCATCTTTGCTGTATGTGACGGAACCAATTGCGTCTCTCTCAGAGTCAGATCGTCAATTACTGGACTTTCCAATTTGCCTCACTCTTTAATTTCCTGACACTAATTTTAATTCTCTGATCGATAATTTGTCTGAGAGTTTCTGCCAGTGCGCATAAGAGGAAGGGTAATTGAAACTCGTCATCTAAGTGCTCTCTGATTGACTCAGAAGACTCTATCATTCTCATTTGAAAATGTTATGAACTATGGACAAATCGTTAAAAGTATTATAATTTTTTCCTCTACATCTATAACTCCCTTCCCAGATTATACATAAGACCGAGAGGTGAGATCTTTTATTGTCATCTGGCTTTGTCTCGTGCTGTTACAGTGTGCTCTCTATAGTCCGCTCTCGTATATTTATATATTTTACTTTTTTGTTTGATTTTTTTTTCCCTTTATATTTATCAATAAAGTCGGTGAGTATTATTTTTGTAATGAGAGTTGGAAGCACTCTCTGATATTTCATCTCGAATCAATAGGTCACTACGGCGACTTATTACTCATAAAGCATTAACTCGATTTGGAAGGAAGGGAGTGATATCCTTCACGTCTAATCCTCGTTATGTATAAAGTTTATGTAGATGACTCACAGTTGAGCACTTGTAGCTCATGCACTTTAATATGATCATATAATTTTGATTACCTCACAAGATAATCATTTTCATTCAATGTATTTAATAGTGTCACATTATTATACTGTAATTGACCTATCAATTATATTATTTAGTTATTTTTATATTGGCACTTTTCACTTGTGATCTGCATTTGTTTTTATTCATATTTGCTATATCCGTGCCCTCATTCCTGTCATGAGAATTCATGAAAGTGTGGGTATTATTTTGGTCTCACTCCTCTAGCTGGATTAGACCAGGCAAATTATTCTCTCACCCATCATCTAGTGACTATCACAGCATTGAAATTCAATAAATTAACAGTAGAATTTTCATATAGATCTTCTATTACAAATGAGAATTCCACTTCTCGACCTATAGCGCCATTATAATCTATAGATCGGGAGGCTTCTAATAGTGCGTGAATACTCTCTTTCACTTCTTTTGTCGTGTTATTAATTTATTGTGCAGTAATATGACTATGCTTTGGTTTACATTCTTGGCCGGAGACACACTTATTCACGCAATTAGTTCTCAAGTTCAAAATACAATAGTTTAAATTGTTCATTTTTAAAATAGAGCGTACTTATATTATTACATTCGACCATTACAATGACTAATGTGCTGAGTAATCTTTCATATTATACGAAAATCTGGGAGTAGCGTCTCAATATATTCTGTCTCTGCGCTTCTAAACTATTACCTCAGAGCCTTATAACAGTCGTGTGACTTCCCTTAGAGTGATTCAACTCCAGATGCTCTATTGGGATCAGTGTTCTTCAAGTCACTACTTGCATAAGGTTGTTAGGTCGATCCTTTCCGATATGTCACGTATTACAAAAATATATATAGACAGAGAACCTCTATAACTCTCGTTCCTGGCCATATCTGGACTGTTTTGAGAGACATAGGATTGCCCTCCTGAACATTATCTTCCATAGAAAAGCTAATCTCATAATTGATTTACTTTTTAGCTCTCTCGTCTAGTGTATAAAATCATTAAGCGGAATCTCGTCCGTTGTTGTTTGGCCGTTTTACATCTACTCTCTCCTTAATGTAAGAGCCTTCTCTGTTAATTATATATTATAGTGCCTATATAATATATATATAATATATATATATACTATAATATAATAATATATATATTATATATATATATTATATATATTATATATATATATATATATATATATATATATATATATTATTAATGGAACCTAATAGAGAGAATACTTCCATTCATAAAAGATATATGTGTTTTTAGAACTGTTCTCACCTTGAAGATGATTCACGGCCCCCCAATTCTCTCCCTCTCCCTATCACTGCTATCGTTGTCCGATTGGGACTGTGAAGAATGTTTTTACGCTGTTTACAACCCAAAGTACGTTACTTCCTCCCATATAATAAGTTACTTATATAATGATTATAATCTGTACCTATCTTTTATGTAATTATTATTTATTTCTATTAAGGTAACTGGTATATCGTATCTGATCACAAAGTTATTAATACTTATATTGTATTATATGCGAGTGTGAAAGCTTCAGTTAATATATAAACAATCCTTATGCACAAAAGGTATAAGCTCATCATTGATTTCGCAATGCAGTAATCATAATTACTCACATCTCTATATTCTAATAAACATATACACGGACTACTTTAGCCAGAAGTAAAGCTAGATAGGAATATAGATATAATGATCTTCTTTTTATTTTACTATTCAGTATCCTTTTTATGAATATATATACTACTGATATTGACTTCTTCAAATTTGGGGCGTAAGCTATCTTCTATACTCGTACGCAATTACTTTGATATAAGATCAATTATCACTATCCCTCACTCATACACCTCGGGATAATTGTTAATAGTTCTAATATACTAAATATTATCCATGCGGGTAATATATATGGGTACTAGCCGAAGCATAATATTATCTTACGCGTTCTTATCTATATACCATCATCCATATTAAGTTTTGATAATATAACCTTAAGCTCTTTCATTAGTACATTGCCGCTTATTATGGTATATATACGTTAAGTGTGTTAACAAGTCTATCATATTACTAGCAAATTCATATACTATTATTGGTATAGAAATGTAGTACACAATTCACGGCTCAGACTTAGGTCTCATTTGTAAGTACTCCACCCAACGATATATGGAGGATCAGTGGTAGGTAACTATTCTTTGTCTTTATATCTGATATATACGTATACTACTAGTTATGTAAGTCCTGACTATACCTTTCCCTCATCTCGAGTATAATTCTCGTAAATTATGATTTACTTTTCATCTCCGAATGGAGATAATTATCGCAGGGGATATAGGAGTAGGACTATGTTCGATACTAAGTATATTATTACAGATGCTTTTGTGATAAGTTCACCTTTCTCTCTACCTATTACCCCTCCTTTTTATATCATTTATAAACCTGTTACAGTTATTAACTAATTACATGAGCATATAGATTAAGGCATGCTTAAATATAATATTCAATCCTTAACTGCCGTTTAATTATATATATTTCTTTTTTTTTTTTTTTTTTATTTTTTCTGCCGGCTGATATTATTTGATATAATATTGAGGTAGCTTCTTTTTCACAATAACTAGCGTACTTTTAAAAAACGGTAGTTCTTTCTAATATATGGACATATTAATTTCGTTACATAGATTTACAGAGGAAAATGTGTGTAAATAAAGAGAGCTAAGATACTTATCATTTTCGTGTATCTCTCTGATACACAGTTAGTCTACGTGACGTTATTTATAGTGCTATTGTTACCAAAAACTAGAATTTATTTGCGATATGCAAAATACACGAAAGTCTTCTCGGTAGGGTTCATTCTTCTACTTTAGCTCAATCTTTCCTGTATATGTTGTATATTTAGTAGTCTTTCAACTCCATACTCCTTCTTCACGCTTGTAAAGATGAGATATTCGTTTTTTTTATTAGTGTATTATATACTCACACCAGTAATCTAGAAAGTAGGGAGTATTTTATTTATGATCACTGTCATCTTAGGGGTCAATATTCCATCAATCAGTATTAGAACAATGTCCGTAATCATAGAATATTCATGTAATGTTTGAATAAAAAGTAAATTTACATGTATTATATATATACCTTAATTTCAAATATTATGTAATATTATATAATAAGAAAATTAAACTTTCATTTATTATTATTTTATATTAATGTCTTAGAGAGAAAAGTTTTTTAACTTTTGTACAGGAGAATACATGTAACTGATTAAATACTTTACAGTTCATGAATTTTAATTAGTATTTTTAATTATATATATAATACTTATTATAGTATATAATTATAACTATATTACAATAATCAATTTTTATAAGACGATAGAGAGCTACTCCTCATAAAATAATGTAGTTCGCTCATTCTGATTCTACATTTTTATCGAACTAACTGATAATTCCATAGACTCTCCTATACTAACGGGTATCAAGATCTACCTATGTGATACCCTTTTTGAATACTACTAGTATATATACCAAAAATAGAGAAAGAAAATTTATATATTTTCTCTATATATATTATAGGTAAACAGGTAGTTTAATTTTACAAGGTTGCCCTTGACCCTATATCTTTGATGTTGTAATGTATACATAAAGGCGTTGATACCTATATATGCTATCATCATTTAAATTAAATATAATATATATAGAGCCTATATAATATATATAATTAAATAATAATATATATATCATATAAATATATATATTAATTTATATATATATAATTATATATATAGTCATTATTATATATTATATATATATAGATATTATATATATATATATATATATATATTATACTATTAATATAATATATAATTATATTAATATAATACTATTAAATGATCTATTTATTTTAATAGTATATATAATTGAATTCTTGCTAGGTATTAATAAAACTTTCAATTCATATAAAAGATAAATGTTTTTAAAAATATTTACTCATTATTAGGCTATATGTAAAGAACTTAAATAATGTTACTGCCGTCATAACCCATAAACTCCTCCCAAAGGGAAGAAAATTAAAATATGTAATAAATAAATATATATAATTAATATTTAAAATATTTTTATTTATTTTTAATTTATTTATCTTTTTTTTTATATATGTTATATATATATATATATAGTAATATAATATATATACATATATATATATTTTAATATATATATTATATATATATATATGAACAAAATTTATGTACTGCTTTATCATTTATAATTTTAATATTAAAATTACTTAAAATATTATAACTATCTATTACTGATTATATATTCTCACCATCCCTCCTTTCGCCTCCCCACTTATCATGTTAATATATTAATTGAAACACTTAGGTGTACTATATAGTATAATTAACTGTAATTAAGTATCCACAGATAGGAAAATGATAGAATCACGGAATTTAAAATTAAATTTCTAATTATTTAATTAACAAATATTTAATAATGTGATTTTCTCTACCGGGATAATTATAATAATACAATAATTCCTTATCCTAGCCTAATTGTTAACATTAATAACATAATGATACATAAATATAATATATATATATTTAATTATATATATATATATATATCTATATAAATATATATATTAACTATATTATAATATTAATATATATATATATATATATATATATATATTAAATTAATATATATATATATAATAATATATTAATATACTTAATATATATAGTATATATATATATATATAATATATATATATATATATCTATTTATTAATATATATATATAATATATTATTATATAATTATTCATTAATATTATATATATATTAATAGTATTCATATTATATATATATAGATATATATATATATATATTATATGTATCCTTAATATATATATAATATATATATATATATATATATATATATATTATATTATAGATTAATTATATATATTATTATATGATATCATTAAATATATATTTAATATTATATATATATATTAATATATATATATATATATATAATATATATATAAATATATAATCATTAGTGCACGCAATGACTATGCACTGGAAAGGAAGAATCGAAAAGATGAGTCTCTGAGCTCAGTCGTGTTTGTCTCTCTAAAACAGAGTATTATGGTGGCATATAGATAAGTCATATTATGTACCCTCTAGATAAGTGTTTGTGAGAAAGAATAGTTACAGTGAATGTTGGAATGATACACGAAGTGCTCGGGTATCTTTCGTGCATTATTTTCCTCATGCTTTCTATGAAGTATATAGAGCAAACTAATAATTTATAATTGCCTTAAAGTAGGATAAGTTGTATTTAATGGGATACTTATAGCCAATGATGAGGTTTTAAAAGATATACACATATATTGTATATAGTTATAATATAATTATAATTAATAATAGTGAAGATCAAATATATATATTAATAATGCCGGAAAATTTTACTTTTTAGATTGGATATATCTTAATCGACGATAAGAAATATAGATAGGATAAGAAATAAAATAAGAGGAAGTAAAGGTATGGTATTAAGTTTGGAATGAAAATTATTAGTGAATTAATGGTAGGATACATTATCCAATATATATAGGAATATGAGGAAGATCTCTTCTGGAAGTATATTTAATCTAGTGTCACAAATATATTAGTATTTAATAACTCATAATATGAGTAATAATATAATAAACATTGATATATGTGTATTTTTAATATATTAATATAGGATATGTTCTTTCTAGATTAAATAGTGAATTTAAGTAGTATTTTCAGTATGTATTGGAAGTAGATTAATGTTAATATTTCCACAATAATATTAAGTAAATAAAAAAAATAATATAATAAATTTTTTATATTAAATATTTAGTTAAAATATTAAAAGAAAAAATTATAAATATTTTATAAATATTTAATATTATATAATTTTACTTTCCTATATTTTCCAAAATATATATATAAAAAAAAAATATCTATATAAATTATAATAATAATAATAATAATAATATATTTCGTCTCACATTGATATTTATCAATATTAATATCGATATTTATTAACAAAAATTTTGAAGTTTAAAATTTGATAATAGTTTTTTTGTATGAAATTTAATAATTATTAATTATTAATTATTAAATTATATATAATATATAATATAAGTAATTATTTATATATATAATAATAGTTATAAGTAGTAATATATATAATTAAATAATAATTAAATAATTATAAATAATAATTATATAATAATATAATAATAATAATAAATATAGTATATAATATATATACATCAAATCAGAAATAATAATATATTTTCATGACAAAGGGGATATTATCTTTGGATATACTTTAATAAATTATAAAAACTCTCACTTTCTCAATACATAATATTACATAATCACACTGCAATCGTAAATAATTACTCCCCACTCACCAATCACTTACTATGTAATAATAAAATAATTGATAACACGAGTTAAGTAATAATATACTCAATAAATATACGATAATTATTTAATAAACAATGATAAAATTGAGAATTTAATAATCAGAGATATTTATAATTTAATATATAATTTCATTATAAAAATACAATTAATTTATCGAGTTATGAGTAGTAACAATAATATGATGAATTCTCTAATATCACATGCAATTATATTAATTTATACATTAATATATAATAAATTGATACTATGAAAAATTAAATGACTTATTATAATTAGTAATTAATAATACTAATAATAATAATAATATTAATATAATAATAATTAATATAATAAAATAAATAAATTAATTAAATACTAATAATTAAATTATAATATATATAAATATAAGTTATTATTATAATATAAAATACTAATTATTATAATTATAATAATTAATTATATAATTTAATTAAACAATATAAATATAATTATATTACCAACAATATTAATTATAATTTTAAATATCATTGTCACAAATTTGGAATTTGTTATTTTCCATATTTAATAGAATGATTATCCATACCTTATAAATTTTAACTTATAAAAAATATAAACAACTTCAATATATGTAATACTAATATATAATTTAAACATAATAAATATATTAAATATAATTAATATAAATTAATATAAATTAATATTATAATAATAATAAATAAATTAAATTAAATTAATAATAATATATATTAATATAATTATATAATAAATATTAATAATTATTAAATTCTAATAATATAAAATATAACAGAGCAAGTAAATATTCATCAAACTTTTTGAATAAATTAATATATTAATAATAATAAGAATAATTAATATCAATGTAATTGACTGTAAAACTGAAGAGATGAAATATCTTTTGGCATCGTATAGCTCACAGCATTGCAAAATAAAAATAATAAATATAAATAATGAGAGATAAGAATAGTATGAACATAAGTATAAACATAAATGTAAATATAATATAGTGAATAAAATGTATAATTATATAGGACATAGTTAAGTGAGAATATGTATAAAGATGACGAGATATTATGTCAAGCTGAACTATGAATAAGAGTAATAATAAATAATGCGAATGAATAATAATAATAATACATGTATAATAGCCTCTAATAAATACTCAATGAAGTCTATAAACAAGAAAGATCAACTCGAATATGAACATTAAATAATCGAAGACTCAAAACTTAATTAACTTAATAATAGATGAGCCTAAGAGATAATGATAATATAGAAAGAAAAAATAAATGAATGAGTAAATATATAAAACTAATTTTAGAATAAAATAATAATAATAATATAATAATGATATTGGGAATTTAACTATATAATATGGGAATAGGAAAGCTAATCCTATTCTATGGTAATAATGAATAAAGATTATATTCAGTGAGATGATAAATGAAGTGTATATGACAAAATTATGAGAATAATAAAAGTGAAGATATACTTAGATCTTAAATATATTACTAATATCAGAATATGATTATAATAATAATTAATTTAAAGAATGATAAATATGAATTCCATGCTAAATGTATTTATTTAAGATAAAATAAATTTACTCTCTCTCTTTCTCTCTCTCTCTTTTCTTTCTCATATGAATATTATTTTTTTATTATTATTTATTATATATATAATTAATTTATTATTATTATGTATTATATAAATATTAATAGAATATCGCAATTATTAATATAAAAATTAATACTAATTAATTAACTTTTATTAAATATATAATAATATTATTAATATTTTTACTTCTATAATAATACATTAACTTTATATTAATAAGATAATATTAATTAATTAATAAAATAATAAATTAATATAATTAAAATATAACATATATAATCTAGAATATACACATCAAATAATATAATAAATTAATAATTTAGTCGAGTTAACTAGGGAATCATAGAGATATAAATAATTCACATAAGAAGAATTTATTTAGAATGTTGTGGAGACTTGTTTCTATATTTTGAATGATATACAGTTATATTTTTAAAATGCAAAGTACTTTGAATAATAGGTTAAATAGTAATGACTGGAAAGATTCTCTTCATTTATAGTTAGTTAGCTTTAAATAAAATTCCAAATTAAGTGTCAAATATTAAATTACTATATGGATATAATATATTAATAATAAACTTCCAAATTTCTTCTTGTAGATTAATAAAAAATATATGTATTAAATTAAATCTTTTGACTTAAATTTCATTCTAGTAATTAATAAATTCAAATTAATATTTAATAATTAATAAATACATAAGTTATATATTAAATTATTAATATATATAATATAAAATTAATAATCATTAAATTTATGAAATATATAAAGAACGAATTATATAAAAAAAAATAATATATAATATAATAGATAATTATAATTAATATAATTAATTCATAATTAAATTAATTAATTAAATTAATAATTATAAATACATATAATATATAATATAATAATAATAATAATAATTTAAATAAATAGGAATTAAATAGTATATGGAAAGAGTTAATTCCTATTTAGTTAATTTTTAATTAGAAATTTGATTAGAATAATTAATAATATTTATATAATAATAAATAATATTTACTCGTAATTAAATATTTCATCAAACAATATATTAATTATATTTCATATATATAATTAATTATATAATCAATTATAATAATATTATAATGAAAGAATCTTAAAAAAAATTAAGAATTTTTAATTTCAAGTATGATTACAAAATGCAAAATAATATATAATCAAATAAATAATAAGAATATATAATTAAAATTTATATATAATTAAATTATAATAATAATTAATAATAATATAACTCATAATATAACAAATTAATAACATTAAATACATAATACATAAATATCAATTATGACTTCCCCACTCCTATGACAATGAATACTATAATTCTTCTTAACGCAATCACACTATACATATTCATTTTCATTGAAGCATATGTCTATCATTATCATATATCTATAGTAAACTCTATAATATTGATATCTATCTCAATTATATGAAATAGATAACTCAGAACATTGCTATATCACAGTAGAGTAGTGAGGACATAATTACTCTATAACCTATAAATTATTCAATATAATTTTCACATAATCCCTATTTCTAATATAATATAATTATCCTACATATTACTTTAAATCAATAGTGATATAATTAAATTTTACTAAGTCATAAAATAACTCCTCCAAAAAAATATATCATAATTTATTCATTCTTAGCATTATAATAGATCCATCGTCTCATAGATAAATCTAACATAATAATATAAATAATCGGTCTCAAGCACATATAAAACAATTAATCGCCTCAAATTAAAACAAAATAACTCTCATGCAATCATTACTCTCAGTGCTCATCATAACACATAGCCCTCTCTCAATAAATTCTCTATAATCCTAACATGACATTCTCATAATCTTACTATCTTCATCTCATACACGTAAGCCCACATAATATTATTACTCAATTATCAACATATTATACATCTATAAGATCTTGATAAGAATTATTCTTATATTAGATATAAATAATATTCCTCATTCACTATTGTTATACTCAATCACTCCAGAATTGATACATGTTACTGTATTGATATAATTATTATGTTATAATCATAGTTTAATATTCAATAATAACTATACTGTAATAATCAAAATAATATTAAGTCCTCTATTCTAATGACAATTCTTCTCAGCATCAAATACTCATAACAACCAATTATATTAGTGACATAGTTTTATATCTTAATTTCAGTTATATTCCTGCGTAACTCATATATCAAATTTTAATTAATATAAATCTATCTTGATTAATTTATTCTATTATTATTTACTATATATTTATTTTTTATTTATATTAGAACATAATTTTAGTATCCTTCCCATGTCCTTTACATCTAATTTATATTATTATTATTATAATACTCTATTATTAATATTTTCTTCATTAATTTCATGTATAATTTACTAAATCAGTCTTACTATTAAGATGACATAAGAGAATAAAAATCCCTTTCTGAGGATCGATATAATACTCTATAAATTTTGAAAGCAATGACCCATTTCATTAAATCAACTAATCTAATCTCATATACATAATATATAACTCCGTAATATAAGACTATGTGTTCTCCGTCGCAAAATAGACATCAATTTAAGCTAACTCATATGTAAGAACTCTATTACTATTAACACTTTATAAAAATCTCTCTTGGAATTTTGGAGACCGATCTCTTAAATTCCTACTCCACGACGCAAGGATCTCTCATATCGTAATTAGAACCCTGTCATAGGCTATTTCATAATGTCAGCGTGCGAAATATACTAAACTTCATTCTCTTATCTTTTGTGTATCATTAGAAGTTCTGAAGCGGCCTGTTATTACTGCAACATTCATTAAACATGCAATCTATCTCATCCTACTATACCTCTAAGGTGAGTATATGTTAAATAATTTAATAATAATTTATGGATTTATAATTTTTTTAAATAAATAATTGTAAATATAATTCATATATATATATATATTAATATAGATTTATACTATATATATATTATAATATTATATATATATATATATACTATAATATATATATATAATATATATATAGATAATGATATGTGTGTTGTGTGTGTTGTGTGTTGTGTGTGTGTGTGTGTTTGTAGTTTGTAGTTGTGTAATATAATATTAATAAGTATATATATATATTATTTGTGTGTGTGTATAGTGTGTGTATAATTATATCATATATACTATGTCGTTGAGTATATATATATATTAGTGTTATGTGTGTGTGTGTTGATTATATTATATTGTAGTTCTTTTATTGATATATTATATATATATGTGTGTTTTCATTAATTTAAATAATATAAATTATTATAGTATGAGAAGTAATATAACATTAATCATTAATTAATTATTAATATTTGATCATAAAAATAAAGTAAATTTATGCAATTTGTATTAGTATTTAGTTAAATAAAGCAAAATCAAAACTATAGTAATATATATATAATTTATATATTAATATAGTATTATAGGACTACTCATTAATTTTTAGTGATATCTTTTATCTATAACATCTGACTCCCTCAATTCTCTAGCAAAATATCTCTTATACCTTAGCCTTAGATACAAATCAAATCATTTCTATTTTATAAAGTGTTAGTTAGCCTTCCGGTCTCGCTTCTCTCCTGCCATCTCCATATTAGAGCATGATGACTATCCACTCGTATTGTAAAAATTTGCTCATTGTAGATATCCACATACGTAAGGATATATCATAAAACTCTGCCCTTATCCCTCTCTGCTCGATCTTTTTGTATCTTCAGGCATATTCCGTCCTCTCTCTAACTCTCTCCCATTCTCCCCTACCCCTGGCAGAAAATTCTGCAAGACTTTAACCCTGCTTTTAAACGCTACCTATTTATATAGAAATAAGTGGATAAAGCAAATAATACAGCACAGTTAATTCTACATCCTTTGACTCTATAAATATACCTGACCGATACTCTCCGAAATCTAGTGCTACAAATAAAACCTTATTATAATATATGATCTCATGATAACAAATTAATATATTGGTCAAACTAATTAATATATATTACCTTTTACCTTAAGTAGATAATTAACCCCTCTATGTCAATCTCCATCTCCTATAACGTCTAATACTTCTTGTACTTTCATTACATCCGAGCCCCAATATCCATATAGCAATATTACCTAATAGATACTGTAGATTTATTATAGACGTTTCATCATTCACTTATATAGTAATTTGATTATCCTCAAACCTACATGAGTATATTTTGAACATTCGTTTATACTTTTATTATTGAGAAAATTTTCTATAATATTACTTATACTTTAGCAAGAAATAATTTATTTTATGTCTCAATTTTATTCATATAAGAACATTCTTTAGCTCAAATACTCAAACACAAAATTACATGTTTTATTCTATTATCTGTAAATTACCGCTACCACTCAAAATTTTAAAAACTACCTCTCTGAGTTTATCACATAAGCTAATAGTATACTAGTATGATTCCTATTTCTACATATTACTATATCATTATATAATATATATATACTTATTAATACCTATTATAAAACTATCTTTCATGAATATTAAACACATAGAGACAAGACTACAAAATCACTAATCTTAGAGACGTTTAACTCTTATTTTGAAAACAGTATACCCTTCTTAACCTTCTCAATCCCTATCACCGTATGCTCTTGTTTTCCCGTGCAAAATGTACAATTTAAGACAGCTTTTAACTCAAAATATCATTAATATTCTCTCTAAGATTATGTCGTACATATGATCTGTCTATACGCTGATATAATCTTACTCTATCTACTCTTTCTCATGAATAACCCTTGTCTTCAATAGGCTCGTTTCTCACACATAAAAGATCTTTATTGGCGGAAGGCGTAAAAAGTGTTTCAAAACCTACTTTTAATTTGTATCTTCTTTCTTGATTAATGATTTATTAGCTGATCTAATGTCACTCAATGTACTATACAATTATTACTACATATAAAATTAGTTGTAATTTATATAAGATATTTAACCTATTCATTTCTCAGAATTGCTTATACTCTTACAATATCTCTAACACTCTAATCTATAGTTAAGAAGACTCTACTCTAGAGTTATATCCTACCTTCATGCTATATTATGATTACTCGTAGCTTTAAATCTCTCTATGCATGCATTTAACCTATTAGTATTTAATATGAACGATGTCATTTATTAGATTTCTTATTATGATACTAATATCTCATTTATTAGCGTTTGAGTAGTCCATACCAATAGTTATGTACTGACAGAGATACTTTAATCTTGACTATATCTCATAATATATCATAAGTTTGCACAAATATACTGACATCACTAACTTTATTATAAGATCTATTAATGATAGCGTTATACTACTCTAGACAAACTTATCAGTCCATCTCCTTTTTCTAAATGTAACGTATTGTTACAATAACTTACCTTAGTCAATTATGATTAGATATTCATATACCTTATAGTATTACTGTATATGTATTATTCTTCTAACGATATCTAAGAATATGAGTTCATCGCTATTAAGTATTTATCCCTATATATATAAATCCATTTATTAACAATAGATAGAATATGTGTTGTGTTATCAGTATTATAATTTAAATGGTATCTCGTTAACAATATTATTCGTGATGTTATTAATTATTATATAATTGCTGTGTGTGTATATTGTAGTGCTGCGTGTTATATTTCTACGATCTGTTAGGAGAATCTAACTGTCGCTTTACGCTTATATAGCTTGTACGGCTTTACACTACTCACCGCGTACTCACTCTATTAGAAAGTTATTAGATTGCTGTCTATTTAATTCTTCTCAGCTGCAACTGATTTTTCAGGCCGTTTGTGTCAATTTATTACCTCGAGTGTTACGTGACTATATATATTAGTTATAAATCAATATACTTATCTTCATTATGATATAATCTTGTATTCGGTTGTATGTGATTAAATATGTATGTATGATGTAATATGTTTATTGTTGTATTGTGTCGCTGATGTGACATATTGAGTAGTTGATGCGGTCTTAGGACTGGTATGTATGCTTTGTGTTAGATGATGATAACAGTCTGCTAAATTGCTAACACTCTCTTAATTATACCTTAGTAGTAGTCTGTATTTCCGCATACAAGGTATCCTACAAATGCATTACTTAATACAGTGTAAATACACTAATTCTCTATCCGTGATAGATACAATCAATGACGTCCAAATTTTCACAGGATCTAATACTATACCACATATAGTTTATAATATTTATAGTTACACCTTCGTAGATCTATCGTTACCTAGAATCTCGATGAATAGATTGACATAGTTTCTCTATAGGCTCATAGTGAGTTCTAACATATGATTGTGTTGTCTCGAGTGGTTATAGATATTGAGATGTGAATTTAATACACAAGAGCGTACTGAGTGAAAAAAATAGTGGAAAGCTATACAATATATATGAAGAGGCACTCTCATAACTGATTCTTTGAATGGATGTACATTACATCATATATATATACAAATTGATAGTTCGAATTAGTCAGTAGACTGTATGAGCTATAGATATTATACTATATGTCTTTATGTAATATTTTAATATTATCGCTTTGATCTGAAGTCTACATATAGAGATATTAGATATTAATAGTTATATAATATGATAATATTTGGTGGTATAATATGTATTTATCTGTATAATAAGACGTCATAATAGAACTACGATTAAAATCTAGAGCACATATACAATATAATAGAATAAGTATAATGTATGTGATCACACTCTTTGTGTAATAGCATTATTCATATTATTAATTAGAAAATCATACTAAGAGCTTACTCGTATATTAAGTAGCATGAAACTATATCGAGAATAGCTATAGATAATTATGTTATCAATGAGATATAATGTTATATATTAAATAAATTGTGAGTATTATGATATATTTACAAATCTTTGCACTCTGAATGAGTAAATGTTCCATTTATAATTATTTATCTGTACTACTCAAATAGTGATATAGTGTTTCATCACCACGTACTCACGAGACTCTCGTTTTTGGTACTTACCTAACTGTGTGATATGATCCTAAGGCATATTTAGAGATATAAACAGACATATGTATTTATAAGATGAATGACTACTAGTATGATAGCTTCTCTACAAGTACAATTTCAATACTTCAATTCAATACTTAAAAATTAGAGACTGTACTTATAGCTCTAAGTTATTATATATATATATGGATTTTCAACACTGTTTAACGTTTCCTTACTCTGATATCCGTTTTGTTAATATTAACAAGGGTCAATTATTTCTTTTCCAATAGTGTAATGTCCTCTAGCGTAATTATTTGCTGCATCTTCTATTAATATGAGTTCAGGTGGAATATAGTTGTTTTAAGGGGTATTTATAAAGTTGAACTAAGTAGAGTTAGAGAACGTCTGAGAGAAGCACACCGAAATAATATCCATTGATATAAAATAAGAAAATATATAAGTATTATAAATATTATGAATATATATTCATCTCATGAACCCTATAGTGATTCCATCTAGGAATCTTAAGATAATATTTATAACCTTTTAGGAAGAGTTATAATGAAAAATAACAATACAATGAAGATAAATATATAATTAAAAATAAAATATAAAAATTAACTAATAAAAATAAATAAAAAAAATAATACCATAATAATAAACTATATAATTATATATAATATTTTTAACAAAATAAATTAATATTTAACTAAATAAATATTTAAAGTAGTTATAAGCCATAAATTTACTATCTATAAAATAGTAGTTATGACTATAGTTCATTAGTATCCATATACTACAATAACACTGTAAAAATAACACATACTAAAACTTTTACTCAAAAAGGAAATATTATAATATTTTAATATTAACTTTAAAATTTATGTATAATATATTATTTTTTTAACACATATCTATCTATACTATTAATCCTGAAGGTATCAGAATGTCTCTTACGATTTCAGCAAATTGTTTCTATCTACATTTCGTAATTTACCTTTATAGTGACCTTACTCAATTAAAGTTTAAAAATATATTATTCATATTACTAATAATAATCTTGGATTAGATGCTAGTATGTTATTCGTACGCAAGAAAAACTTAATTTTAATTCATACTATATTATATATATATATATATACTTAATATATATATATATATATAATATATGATATATATATATATATATATACTAGCTATTATATAAATAATTATATTAATATATATATATATAATATTATATATATTTATATATATATATATAATATATATATATATATATTATAGTATTTATAATATATAATATAAATTATATTATATAGATATATTATATTTAATATGTATAATATTATATAATTAATATTTAATAATTCTAATATATATATGATATAATTAATATAATATATATATATATATAATATTATATATTAATACTATATATTAATTAATAATATATAATATATTAAATATATATATATAGTATTAATATATTATAATTAATATATTAATATATATATATATTAATATATATGTATATTAATAATATATGTATATTGTTACACTATATATATATATATATTATATAATATATAATATTATAATATATATATATAATATAATACTATATATATATATATATATATATAATATTATATATATTATATATATATATATATATATTTTTATATATATATATATAATAATTAATAAATATAATATTAATTATATATATATTATATTAATATTAATATATTATATATATATATTTATAGTATATAGTATATAATACTATATATATATATATATATTATGTAATAATGTTTAATAAAAAAATTAATACTTATATAAGAATATATAATATTAACAAGAAATAATAAATAAAATAATATGTAATAATATCTTTTGAATGATTTCAGAATACAATTGCTCCGGTAAATATAATCTAGGCATAAAATATTAGTGTATTATTCATTAATATTAAAAATATTATTAAATTAAATGTTAAATTAAATGTATAAATAACTAATAAATAATTAGATAATTAAATAGTAAAAATAAAACATAAATTAAAATATATTGAGGAAATAAATTGTAATAATAATTATTATTACACTATCAAACAAAAAAAGTTCTCTCTAAAGCTGTATGAGGTATCATAGATAAGATATTTGAACATACAAAAAGTATAAAATGAGGTAATGATAACATTTGTATCATTTTTATCTTAATATTTGCCTAGAATCAGAAATGGTGAAATATAGTAAAATAATAGTTTGAGCTATATAATTTTTAATTTAAATCTATTTTTATTAAACCTTAGAAATAAAAAAATTTCATAATCTATCTAATATTTTCAAATTATTTTATTGATATTAAATGATAAAATCTATTAATAAAGTAAATTTAATGAATATATTAAATTTACCTTCTATTATTAATAATTGTAATATATAAATATCCATATCTAAATTATAAAATTATAAATTAATTTAATTTTAAAACTTATAATTATTGTGATTAAATAATAAACTCTAATAATACTTATAAAATATTAATATAAAAGCAAAAATATATTGCATAAATATAAATAGTAAGCTTAGTAATTTATCTGCCCCTTCAACCGCTTAATAATTTAATGATAATGATACTAAATCTACCTGATTAAAATGATATAAAAAATATATAAATATTATAAAATCAATAATATGATAAGAGAGTTTATGCACATAGGAGGATAATTAAAATATAATAAATAAAAATTAATTAAATAAAATAAAAAAAAACTATACCTCACAAATAATATAAATACTTTACTATAATATTATCAATGTTACAAATTAGGTAATGAAATTGACACGAAATAAAAAATAATTCAAAATACTTTGCTTAGTATGTCTTCGTGATATTACCACTGCAAGAACGATATAGTCGAAGAAGATAATTTTTACAATCACTCCAAGAAATTTAGTATGAGAGAGTGACGAGAAATTCAGAGAGCGTGACAGATTTCTGCGAATAACTCAGAGGTAGTCAACTACCGTCAGTGACCTTTGCTCTAGACTCTCAATGAAAGTTATAAATTTATCTATTGTCATAACTTTAGTATGCAGAGTATTAAGCGTGAAAACAGCAATCATACATTAATTAGTGTTACAGGATTACATTAGGCAATGAGCCTGAGTTTCTCAGTTAATCCTCCAATATATTCCGGATCCTAGGTATGATATAATTATTACCTATAGTAGAAACGTTCCCTTCTCTTGATATCTGGGCTATGCCTAGTTTAGATGTGTGAACTTTTAATTATATATATATATACTATATATATAATATTAATATTATTATATTATATTATATTTTATATATATATTATATATATTATATATATTAATATATATATTATTATATATATAATTTATTTATATATAATATATAATATATATATTATATATATATTATTATATATATTATAGTTATAATTATGATATATTTATGAATATATACATGTGCAATTGAAGCTTGCTATATATAATTATATTTAATTTTTTAATTTATTTATATATATTATAATTTAATATATTTATAATATATTATATATATATATATATATATATTAATATTATATATTATACTATATATATTATTAATAATATATATTATATATATATAGTATGTATATATATGTGTGTGTGTGTGTGTGTGTGTGTTAGCGTGCATGTGTGTGTGTGTACTGCTTGATTAAAAGAGATGAGCAAGCCATAAGCATTCATTTCATATTTACTAAGAATCAAGAATAAGTTCTTCAGATTTAACCTTAAAGCAAATTATTAACATCATCACTTGGGAGAAGCTTCACTTAATTTTTTAATCCGCATTTTCGTCTTATATCTAATGTATATAGTCAATTGACTGATAATGTAAAAAAGAAATTAATTAAATGATAAATAAAATTGAAGTTTTCTTACCTTTCCAAGATTTAGTTACAGCTATCAGAATTATATCTAATTTATTATATTTTGAGATCTAAGGAATAATATAATATTAAATCTATTTAGATATTATTATCAATCCCCTCAAAAATAATAAACTTTTTTATTTTTATTATAAAACACTAAAAAGTTATTGTTTAAATAAATAAATTACATAATATGATTACCAGTTTTGATTCTCCAGATATATCACCTGTTGTCACCTATGATTATTTTTCTTAATATTAATAATAAGATCGATCTAGAGAATATATATAGTATACTATAATATATATAATATTATATATATATATATATTAATATATATTAATATAGTGCTATATATATATATATAAAATACAAACTACAAATAATTAATAAATATAAACCCATACAGTACTATTCTTAGTATATAATTATATAGATATATATATTTAATATATATTATATTATATATACGTATATATTTTTTAATTATATATATATAAATATATATATATATACTTAATATATATATATTTATATATATATATATATGTAATATATATTTAATTTAGTAATAGTTATATATATATATATATTATATATATATTAACGTAACTATATATATCTCTCTTTTT